>PVKH010010432.1:0-18254 GCA_004027955.1 Chaetophractus vellerosus | reverse complement strand
GAACAAAGGAACCCGGAAGCCTGAACCCTGGAGACGTCGGCAGCCATCTTCCTCCAGGACATGGACTTTGGTATGGGAAGAAATTTATGCTTTGTGGCCTGGTAACTGTAAGCTTCTACCCCAAATAAATACCCTTTATAAAGACCGACCAATCTCTGGTATATTTCAAAAGGCACTCCTGTGGCTGACCAAAACACAGGGGATAAAAAGCAAGTAGAGAGTGGTGAGCTGATGCTCAATCTGGGTAGAATCTATGATAAATAGGATGGGGAAGGTTTGACAGTGGATGGGGGATATGGTGGTACAGCGATATGAATGGGTCAAGGATGCTGGAGTGTGAGTGTGAGCGGGACTGGGGGGCACTATCCATAGTGTTGGAGGTCTGGAGAAAGGAATAGGTGAACTCTTGGGAGGTAGAGGACAGTGGTTGAGAATACATTTGTGGGAGTGTTCTTTTGGCAACTATGGCAGGGAAGGGTCACTGGTGAAGGGTGTCAGTGGTGAGGGGATGTGTGGGGAAGGGTATATCAGGGGCATGCCTCTGTGGAATATGAATGTGTTCATGTGGTCATAGGGTGTTATCTCAGTGGGTGGAGACCCACTCAATAAACAACAAAATATTAAATTCCCATCCTGAAGAGTCCTGCTATGTTCTCTAATAGAGTTGCAAGAATCTCTAGGGTACACAGGCAGTGCCTAATGGAAGGAAAAAGACCAATACACCAAACCCTCAATATTAATGCTTGCACTTATGAACCTTATTCTTATAAAATAATAAGCCTAATAAAATCTATTGCCTAAGAGTTACCTCCTGAAAACCTCCTTGTTACTCAAATGTGGCCTTTCTCTAAGCCAAACTCAGCAAATAAACTCAACTTCCCCCGGCACAGGACATGATTCCCGGGGACGAGCTTCCCTGCACTGAGGGATTATTACCAAGCACCAAGCAGTGATGCATTTGGAAAAAACCTTGACCAAAAGGGGGAAACATCAAACACAAAAGAGTTTTTATAGCTAAGAGATTTCAAAATGAGTCAGGACATCATTCCAGAGGTTACATTTATGCATGTCTCAGGCAGATCTCACTAACTACCACTGTGAATAAAGCCTCAAATAGGGGTGCTCCTTAGGGCATTAGAGCCATCTGGACAGTATAGGCAAAACACACAACCCCTTAAAATCAGCACCCTGTTGGTGGGCCTCACCTTGGAATATGTGACAACTTATTTCCCAAATGTAACCAAGTTAGACTCATTTATAATTTCCCTCCACAAGATTCTTCTATCCCTTTTATTTGAATCTGTAATTAGCACTATACCCATAAAATATATGTCTCAGAGCCTTAAATCTTTGGTCTGTTCATATGCTGGTTAAAGCCTGAATCTCAGAAAAGTTGCATCCAATACCTACTCTCCAGTTCATTGGACTCACCCAGGACAACTAAAAAAATGATGATGATGGAAAACGTCCATCCCAAAAATCAGAGAGTATCTAAACTGCAAGCAAAACAGTTCTTTCCATCAGTCCCATAAGGTCTAAGCCCCCTCTCAATCTGAAGCAGGATGGACATCACCATCCCCAAATCCTCAAGAGTGAGGAATGAACAAACATAAGGGGGGAATGCAACCATGGACCAAATTAGATTTATTATTGTAGTAATGGAAAAACTTGTAACATTGGTAAAAAGACAGTGGTTACTATAGGTCCTGAGGGTTGGGGCAGGGAAGAATAGGTGGAATATAGGGCATTTTTAGGGCACTGGAATTTTTCTGCATGATTTTACAATGACGGATAGAGGCTATTATATATTTTGTCAAAACTTATAAAATTGTACAGTGCATAATGTAAACTATTGACCATGGTTAGTAGCAATGCTTCAATATTTGTTCATCAATTGTCACAAATGTACCATACTCATGTAAGATGTTATTAATAGAGGAAAATGTGAGATGGACAGGGGGTGGAGTATATGGGAATCCCCTATATTGTTTTGTTTTCCCCTATATTTTTTATGTAATTTTTCTTTAACCTAAAACATCTTTAAAAATAAAGTTAAAAAAAGAAAACATTCTAAAATTGACTGAGGTGATGACAGTACAACTCTGGTGAAAATGAGAGACACTGAGTGCACACTTTGAATGGATGGTACAAAGCATGGGGTGTATAACACGGGCAATCCAGTGGTGGAAGTTGGACTGTGGTTAACAGGACAAATACAAAAACATTCTCCCATGAACTATAACAAATGTACAATACTAATACAGGGTGCTAATAATTAGGTGGGTTGAGAGAAAATACAACAAATGTAAGATATGGGTTATTTTGATGATGCTATTTCATAGTTTATAACAAATGTTTCCCAAGGTTTTGGTGGTGGGGTAATGTATGGGAGCACTGTATGATGATATGCATGTTTGTTTTGTAAGTTTTGTAAGTTTTGTAAGTTCACAACTTTTACTATACACTTACTATTCATGTATGTTCATGTATGAAGGATATACTTCAATAAAATTTTATTTAATACTGTATACTTCTTATTAAAGTGAGCTGTACTGTGAAGTTGGGCCTTCTCTTTCTCTTTGAGTACAATTATAGAAAATTTAAAATATAGTATATATGGAAAATGCAATATTAATTAAGACATTCTTAGCCCCCAAATACAGCTAACTAAGCATTTTACTGAGAAAAATATTTCCTTTCTTAAAGGGGGAATTTCTAATTTTTATTTCATATCATCTTTCAAATATACATGCTTATTTTCTCCCTCTCTAAATCCCTTGGAAGATAGCTAACCTTTGGGCAGGAAACATTCAGGATAGGTTTGGCACATCCTACTATTACCAGAAAATAAGGATGCTTGCACAGATGCCAGGGGCAGTGCTAAAAGGTCAAAGGAACTAGCTTAAAGTGGCCACCAGTGGCTAAGTTCTGACAATTTGAGCACCAAAAATGTATACATTATAATTAATTGAGATTTAAGATTGTAAAAGGCCATAAATTCATGAGACTTAAAAGAAAAATGTTTTTAAAAATTATAAAAATACATAGGCATAATAAAATAGAATGAACTTAGCAAGTAAAAAGTATAAAATTTATATGTGTGTGTGTATTTCCTTTTCATTAGGTATATACATATATGTGAATGGATGTATGGATACGATATAGATTGATAGGTAAATAGACATCTCATTCCTTCCAGGTCTTTACTCAAAAATCAACTGCAAAAGGGGCCATACATGAGGAAATAAGGACTGAAAACTTCCCAATCCATATGAAAGATATAATATCAATATCCAAGAAGGACAACACACCCCAAACAGAAAAAATCATTCTTCAAGAAAATTATTATTCAGAATGCCAAATGCCAGAGATAAAGAGACTTACACCGAGAAACCTGCTATTCAGAATGTCAAATGCCAGAGATAAAGAGAGGATTCTGAAAGCAGCAAGAGAAAAGCAATGCATCACATACATGGGAAGCTCAACAAGACTAAAAGCAGATCTCTCATCAGAAAACATGGAGGTGGGAAGAAAGTGGTTTGATATATTTAAGATTCTGAAAAAGAAAAACTGCCAGCCAATAATTCTTTATCCAGCAAAACTATCTTTCAAAAATGAGGGTGAGTTTAGGATATTCACAGCCAAACAAAAACAGAGAGTTTAAAAGACCAGATTTACAAGAGATATTAAAGGAGTGCTGTAGCCTGAAAGGAAAAGGCAAGGGCAAGAGAATTGGAGAAGAGTGAAGAAATGAAGATTTTTAAGTAAGGGTAATGAAAAGGGTAAAAAGACAGACATGGTAAGATAAGACAATAGAAAGCCAAAGGATAAAACAGGCAAGGTAATTAATGCCTTGACAGTAATAACACTGAAGGCTGATGGAATGAACTCCATAATCAAAACACATAGATGGACCATAATCAAAACACATAGATTGACAGAATGGATTAAAAAATATGAACCATCTATATGCCGTCTACAAGGGACTCACCTTAAATGTAAAGAAAAAATCAGGCTGAATATGAAAGGTTGGAAAAGGATATTCCATGTAAATAGTAAACAAAAAGATCTGGAATACTGATAGTAATATCAGACAAAATAGATTTAAATGCAAAATTGTTATAAGAGATAAAGAAGGTCGCTACATATTAATAAAGGGGACAATTCACCAAGAATACATAACAATCATAAATGTATATGCACCTAATCTGAGTGACTCAAAATACATGAGACACACAAACTGGAAAAACTGAAAGGAGAAAGAGACAAATCTACAATAACAGTTGAAGACGTCAATACACCACTCTCAGCATTGGATAAAATATCTGGACAGGAGATTGATAAGTAGAGTTGAATAATATGATATATGAACTAAGCCTGACAGAAATTCATAGAGCATTACACCCCAAAACAGCAGGATAGAGAAGCAGATGTGGTTCAAGCAGTTGGGGGTGCACCTGTCACATAGGTGGTCCCAGATTCGATTCCCAGTGCCTCCTAGGGAACACAAGCAGGACAGTGAGCTAGTGTGACAGCCAGGTGTGGCAAGCTGACACAACAGGATGATGTGGCAAGATGACACATGGAGGAGATTCAACAAAGAGACACATGAGGGGCACAACAAGCAGGAAGTGGAGGTGGCTCAAGTGATTTAGCCTCCCTCCCACATGGGATGATCCCAGGTTCAGTTCCCAGTGCCTCCTAAAAAGACAATGAGCATGCAGCGAGTGGATACAGAAAGCAGACAGCAATTGCAAACAGCAAGGGGTGGAGGGGATGAATAAATAAAATAAATCTTAAAAAAAAACAGCAGGATATATATTCTTCTCAATTGCTCGGGCATCTTTCTCCAGGATAGACCATAAGTTGGGTCACAAGACAGGTTGCAATAAATTTTAAAAGACTGAAATTATATAAAGCATTTTCTCTGATCATAATGGAAGGAAGCTGGAAATTGATAACAGGTGGAAAAGGAAACTTCACAAACATATGGAGATTAAACAACACACTCTTTAAAAAACCAGGGGTCAAAGTAGAAATTGCAAAAAAAAATCAGTAAATATCTCAATGAATGAAAATGAGGACTCAGTATATCAAACTCTATGGGATACAATGAAAGCAGTGCTGAGGCAGAAATGTATAGCCTCAATGCTTACATTTATTTTTTTTAATTTTTTATTTTTTTAAAGATTTATTTATTTTATTACATATCTCCCCTTCCCCCCGCTGCGGCGACACGCCGAGAGTGGTTACTGCGCAGGCGCGGCTTTCCCCGCTTGTGGGCGGTCTCTGCATCTGTTCACGGCCAGCTTTCAGTTCGCGGGTGGCTGGCTGCGCTCCATCCGTGGGCAACCTGCCCTGCCCGTGGCGGCTCTTGCCATGTCCGTGGCAGCTTCTTGCCCTGCCCACGGCGGCTCCGGCCCGCCCATGGCGGCTTGCCATTCTCAAGGTGGTCTGCCCGCTAGGAGAGGTCCCCGGGAATCGAACCCAGGGCCTCCCATGTGGTATGCCGGTGCCCTATCCACTGGGCTATCGAGCCGGCCCCCAATGCTTACATTTAAAAAGAAGAAAGAGCTAAAATTGAAGACCTTACTGCAAACCAGAAGGTACTAGAAACAGAGCAGCAAACTAATACCAAAGCAAATGAAGGAAAGAAATAGCAAGAACTAGAGCAGAAATAAATGATATTGAGAACAACAACAACAACAACAAAAACTTTAAAAAACAATAGAGAGAATCAACAAAACCAAAAGTTGGTTCTTCAAGATCAAAAAGTTTGGGAGGCTGGCTGTAGCCCAGTGGATAGAGCACCAGTTCACCACATGGGAGGCCCCGAGTTCAGTTCCCGGGGCCTCTCCGAGTGGGCAGACCGCCTTGAGAGGGCAAGCCGCCGTGGGTGGGGCAGAGCCACCGTGGGCAGGGCAAAAAGCTGCCATGGGCAAGGCAAAGCCACCACGGGCAGGGCAAGTCACCACGAACAGAGCAGAGCCGCCCGCGAGCAGAACAGAGCCGCCCGCGAGTGGGGCAAGCCTCCTGCATGGTGAGCTGACTCGGCGCATCACCACAACGGGGGGAGACAAAGCAGACACAGAAGAACACAAGAAAATGAACACAGCAAGAACAAGCAGAAAGGGGGGAATATGTAACAAAAAAAATTTTTTTTAATTTGACAAACCTTAGACTGACAAAGAAAAAAGAGAGAAGATGCAAATAAATAAAATCAGAAATGAGAGGGGAGACATTACCACTGACCCCACAGAAATAAAAGATCATAAGAGGATACTATGAACAACTGTACGCCAACAAACTAGAAAATGTTGATGAAATGGACAAATTTCTAGAAAGCATGAACACCTACACTGACTGTTGAAGGAATAGAAGACATCAACAAACCAATCACAAGTAAAGAGATTGAAACAGTCATCAAAAACATCCCAAAAATGAAAAGACCAGGAACAGATAGCTTCTCAGGTGAATTCTACCAATCATTTAAAGACCTAATACCAATCTTCTTCAAAGTCTTCAAAAAACTGAATAGGAGGGATCGCTATCAAACTCATTCTATGAAGCCAACATCACCCTAATATCAAAGTCAAACAAAGATACTATGAAAAAAAGAAAATTACACACCAATTTCTCTAGTGAACATAGATGCAAACATCCTCAACAAAATGCTAGCTAACCGAATCAAAAAAGCACACTGAAAGACTTATACACCACAATCAAGTACGTTTTATCCCAGGTATGCAAGGGTGGTTCAATACAAGAAAATCAATTACTGTAATATACCACATTAATAAATTGAAGAAGAAAAATCACAGGATCACCTTGATTGATGCAGAAAAGGCATTTGACAAAATATAGCAACCTTTCTTGATTAAAAAAAACTCTGGAAGAATAGAAGGAAGCTTTCTAAACATGGTAAACTGCATATATGAAAAACCCACAACTAACATTGTACTCAATGGTGAAAGACTGAAAGTTTTCCTGCTGAGATAGGGAACAAAACAAGGATGCTGTCATCACTGTAATTCAATATTGTGCTAGAATTTCTAGCCAAAGCAATTAGGCAAGAAAAAGAAATAAAAGGCACCCAAATAGGAAAGGAAGAAGTAAAATGTTGTTATTCACTGATGATATGATCCTATATCTAGAAAATCCCCCCCAAAGAAACCATAAAAAGCTGCCAGAATTAATTAGATGAGCTCAGCAAAGTGGCAGGATACAAGATTAATACACAAAAATCAGTAGCATGTCTATACACTATTAATTAGCAATCAGAGGAACAAGTCAGAAAAAAATTCCATTTACAATAGTGACTAAAAGAATCAAATATTTAGGAATAAACCTAACCAAGAACATAAAGGACCTATATTTAGAAAACTACAAAATATTGCTAAAAGAAACCAAAGAAGAACTGAATAAATGGAAGGACATTCTGTGTTCATGGATGGAAGACTAAATATTGTTAAGATGTCAATTCTATCAAAACTGATTTATAGATCCAAAGCAATCCCAATAAAAATTCCAACAGCCTTTTTTCTAGACATGGAAAGCCAATTATAAATTTTAATTGGACAGTAAGGACCTCTGAATAGCCAAAATGTCTTTAAAAAGAACAAAGAGGGAGGACTCTAATCTCCTGACTTTACTAGCATAAAGAGCCCTATTAACCAATGGAACCCAACTGAGACTTCAGAAATAAAACCTCATGTCTACGGTCAAGTAATTTTTGACAAGGCTATCAAACCCACCCCGCTGGGTCAGAACAGTCTATTCAACAAATGGTGCTGAGAGAGCTGGGTATCCATAACTAAAAGAAAGAAAGAAGACCCTATCTCACATCTTATACAAAAATTAACTAAAAATGATAAAAATGGATCAAGGACCTAAATATAAAGGCTAGAACCATAAAACTCCTAGAAGAAAATGTAGGGAAACATCTTGAAGATCTTGTGGTAGGTGGTGGTTTCTTAAAATTTACACCAAAGCACAAGCAACAGAAGGAAGAAAAAAAAAGATAAATGGGACCTTCTCAAAATTACATACCTTATCACTTCAAATGACTTTGTTAAGAAGTTGAAAAGGCAGCCTACTCATTGGGAGAATATTTTCTGAAACCACATGTCCAAAATGGATTAGATCTCCACATTACATAAAGTTATCATACAACTCAATGATAAAAAGACAAGCAACCCAATTAAAAAATGGGCAAAAGACTTGAACAGAAATTTTTCCAAAGAAGAAATACAAATGGCCAAAAAGCACATGAAAAGTTGCTCAACATCACTAGCTATTAGGGAAATGCAGATCAAAACTACAATGAGATATAATTTCACACCTTACAGAATGACCATTAAAATAGAAAAAAATACAGAAAACTATAAGTGCTAGAGAGGAAGGGGGAAATAGGAACATTTGTTCACTGTTGGTGGGGGATGTAAAATGGTACAGCCTCTATGGAGGGAAGTTTGGTGACTCCTCAGGAACCTAAATATAGAACTTCCAAATGATCCAGTAATCCTGCTACTAGGAACATATTCAGAAGAACTGAAATCAAGGACGTGAACAGACATTTGCACACCAATGTTCATAGCAGCACTATTTATAATTGCTAAAAGATGGAAACAACCCAAGAGTCCAGCAACTGATGAATGGATAAACACACACTATGGAATACTATTCAGTTGTAAAAAGAAATGAACTTGGGATTGCATATGACAACATGGATGAACTTTGAGGACATTATGTTGAGTGAAATAAGCCAGACACAAAATGACAAATATTGTATGGTCTCACTAATATGGACTAAATACAGTAAGTAAACTCATGGAGTTAAACTATAGAGTATAGTTTACTGGGAGAATAGGAAGCTGATGCTGAATGTATGTAGAATGTTTAATAAAGGGGATTGTAAATGTGGGGAAATGGTTAGAGTTGATGGTAACATAGTGATTCTAATCAACACTGCTGATTTTAAAAAGTCATTGTGACTGAAAGAGGTAGTGCAGGGAGGTTAATGTCAACTGAAATAAAGCTGGAGAATAAACTTGGGACTGTATAACAGTGATTTCAGTGGTGGAAGATGACTGTGGCTAATAGTATGAAAACAAGGATGTTCCTCTATTACAAGGTTTTAAGAATATGGAGTTACATGGAGAAAATACAACTAATGTAATATACAGACTATAGCTAACAGTAATATTTTAATATTTTTACAGCAATAGCAAAGAAGGTACTATATTAATGCTAAGGGTCAATAATGGGGGGAATAAGGGGTATGGGATTTTTCCTTTTCAAGTAATGAAAACATTCTGAAATGGAGTGAGCCAATGACAGCACAATTCTGTGATGAAACTGAAAGCCAATGAGTATACACTTTGGCTGGATTGTACAAGACAAGGGACCGGATAACACAGTGAATCCCATGGTGAATAGTGGACAGTCGTTAATAGTACAAATAACAGAATGTTCTCTAATGAACTATAACAAATATATAAAATGAATACATGGTATTAATAGTAGGATGGTTTGTGGGAAAAAATACACCAAATATAAACTATAGACTATATATTTTAAAAAGGCCATACGATCTAAAATTTTAGACTGTCCCACCACTCCCTCCTATATAATTTTCTCCTTAGAATTTACTCTTACATATTATATATTTTACTTATACATATTAATTGTCTATCTTCCCCATTAGAAATTAGCTCTATGAAGGCAGAACTTTTGTCTTAGTTCACTATTTTATCTCCATTGCCTACATTAGAACAAAGCCTGGCACATAGTAGGCACTCAATAAAAATCTTTTAATGAAATGTACACATGTATATGTAAACACAGATCTTCTACTTGACCAAGAATGAAGAAAGAAAATTCTTAAATATGACAAGCAAAACTTACATAAACTGTACCAAGGCAGAAAGAGGTGTGGAACCCTAAAGGTCAAAGAGAATAACCAGATTAAAAGGGGGTCCAATAGTTAATCAGCATTGATCACACCTAAAGACCAAGTGGAAAGTGTTTCACCAGTGTGTTCTAAATGAATTAGTCCATGTCCTAAAGAGAATTAAATGAACAAACTCAAACCTTTATTTACTAAGACAGGAAATCTCTAGATGGTCCTACTAACTAAAAGATACTAAGAAAACATACATTTTCAAGGATGACAAAAGATCAGGTCAATAAATCATAGTAAGATAACGGTATGTATAGTTGCAGCTAAACAAAATTCAGTACTTCAATGTGAAGGGAAATACTAGACTGCAAAATGCAAAAGCGATGCTAAAGGCATGGGTGTAAAAGATTATCAATATTACAAGTGAAACTTAACTGTAAAAACAGAGAATCAACCAGTGGTTTGGGTTTATATCACCTGAAGAAACCAGGTGCCATATCTCATTCAAGAAGCTTTCTGAAATATGCTATTACTAAACTCTTAGAGAGTATTAAAATAAGTATTTCTATACATCCAGAAAATGTAAGAAAAAATAAAGTGATGACATGAATTAAGCTTATGATGCTAATAAACTTTAGATATGTAAATATAAGTTCAGCAATGTTTTATAATCATTATTTCTTTTCAAAGTTTGAAGTATTGACAAAAATTAGTCACACTAAATCTGTACATTAGTACTTTTAAAAGGGAATTTGATATTTGAGAAGCAATTTTCAGATTTTTAGATGTTTAAATTGACTGTTAAATAAATCACTGTTTTGCACCATGCACATATCTAAATTATTCTCTCCTAATTCATTTATTCTAATGTTTTTATAGATACTATCCAGACAATGCCTAAGATTTTAACTGGCTCTAACTGTTCAAGGTGGCTAAGTTTCTATATCACCAAAGTTTACCTCCCTACATCTATTCAAATAATATAGGAATATATTGACCCATATCCTCATGGTTCTCATTAGTTTGAAGAACAATGATTTGTTCTCTAAAAGTTTTAGGTTCCAAATGCCTTACTTTTACCATTAGTTGAAAATGGTTGATCTGTTCTGTCTTCTAGGAATGTCTTTGATTACTCTAGCTCCAAATAAGTCATCCATAAACTTCTTAAATCAAGTTTGCAGACCTCCCATGAAAAAAGACCTCATTTCTATCTTATTACAGTCTATCAGACCTATGCTTAAATCCCTACTAAAGCAGGAAATCAAATAATTCCTTTAAAATGAAGAAGAGCCATTCATTAAAATGATGGATCCATTATTCTCTTAGTTTTCCATTCTCTCTTTAAAGGCCTATGTTGAAGTGCTGCCTCAAATGATTTTAACTCCTTAAATGAAAGATTTTAAAGGATTTTTACTAGATGAGGCTCTAAAAATTTGTCCTTATTGTGAAACATACTAGTAAATATGAAGTTAATTTTATCAATAAATAAAATGTAACATTGTTTTGGCTTTATGAAGACTTACTCAACTCTCATATACTTGTTATAAGCTTTCTTTTCTGGATAAATAATTATGTCATATAAAAGATTAAGGCTTTCTCACATGTACAGCAAACATAGGGTGTATGAGTCATGACTCAAATTACAAGAGGCAAAAATTGAATTCAAACTAACTTAAGCCAAAAAAAAGGGGAATTTATTGGCTCATAAAAATAAAAAGGTATAGACTTCAGGCATAATGGATCCAGGAGATCTAACAATGTCATCAGACTTGGGTCTCTCATCTCCATTGTCCTTTGTGTTGGTTTTGTGTTTTTGAAGGCTTTCTTCATGTGGTGGCAAAAAAGGTACTGGTGAGTTTTTAAACACACTTAATACTCAAAGCTAGCAATTCTGGGGAAAGAATTGAACCTCTCTTTTAGTGCCCATTAAAATACTCTGAAGGAACTCTATTGGCCTAAACAGACCTATTTGCCAATCCCTTATTAATCACTAGTTAGGGAGAATAACTGGTCAGCCTGTAATTGATCCACTGTTCTCCCGTTAATAGTTTAATCAGAATCATATGCAGTGGAGGTGGGTAAAGTCTCTACTGGGGTAAAAACAGATTAAAAAGTAACAGATGTCTATACTCAAGCTATTTCAAATAAGGGATGCTCATAGGTTGGAGGCTTTTCCATAAGTACTACATTCACATAATTACCACTAGAAAGAACTCACTGATATTCAATAAGGACTGAGTGGTGATTAAATGTTTTCTTTCCTATATTTGTTATAATCAGAGAGTTTCTCTATTATGAATTCTCTGATGTCGTCTAAGGGCTGAGGCACAGCTAAAATTATTTCCACATTCATTACACTTATTGGGTTTTTCTCCAGTATGAATCCTCTGGTGTAGTCTAAGGGACAAGATCTGATGGAAAGCCTTCCCACATTCATTACATTCATAGGGTTTCTCTCCAGTATGAATTCTCTGATGTTGATTAAGATACGAGCCACAGCTGAAGGCCTTCCCACATTTGTTACATTCATAGGGTTTCTCTCCTGCATGACTTCTCTTATGGTGAATTAGAATTAAAGCATCACTGAAGGCTTTCCCACATTTACTACATTCAAATGGTCTCTCTCCAGTATGAATTCTATGATGTCGATTAAGTTGGGAGTCAGTCCTGAAAAACTTCCCACATTTGATGCACTCATAGGGCTTTTCTCCAGTGTGAATTCTCTGATGTTGATTAAGATGTGAACGATAGCCAAAGGTCTTCCCACATTCATTACATTTGAAGGGTTTCTCTCCTGTATGAATTCTTTGATGCAGAGTAAGGGCTATGCGTCTGCTGAAGGCTTTTCCACACTGATTACATTTGTAGGGTTTTTCTCCAGTGTGAATTCTCTGATGTTGATTAAGGTGGGCACTCTGTCGAAAGGCTTTGTTACATTCCTTACATTCATATGGTTTTTCTCCTGTGTGAATTCTTTGATGTTCAACAAGGAAGGCATAACGGCTAAAGGCCTTCCCACATTCACTGCATGCAAAAGGTTTCTCTCCACTGTGGATTCTCTGATGTTGAGCAAGGTGTGCACTCTGTCTAAAGGCTTTGTTACATTCTTTACATTCATAAGGTTTCTCTCCAATATGAGTTCTCTGATGTTCAATGAGAAAGAAGTCATGGCTGAAAGCTTTTCCACAGTCACTGCATGCATATGATTTCTCTCCACTGTGAATTCTCTGAGGTTGAGTAAAGAATGTGTAACAGCTAAAGGCATCACCACATTCATGATATCCATGGGGTAATTTTCCAAAATGAGTTGTCTGATGCTGAGTAATTAATGAATGGAAGCTTAATAGATTTGAAAAGTCATTATTTTCATAAGGTTTCTCACCAGGAGGGATCTCTATATCTTTAGTAGGATGTCTTCTTTGGTTGAATTCCTCCTCATATTCATTACCTATCAAAGATTCCTTCTCAGCATGGAATCTTGTATGTTGAATTATGACTGAATTTTGGGGGAGAATTTTCTCATAAATATCAAATGTATATACTTTCTCTTCTGTAGGAATACTCTGCTGTGTTATAAGTGACTTCAAGTGGATGCCTCTACCAGAATTATATTCATTGTCTCTTTTCCCATTAGAGATTTTCTTGAAAGCTGTCACTTGCCTGAAATGCCTCTCCTGATTTCCCTGATGTCTCTTAAATTCACCCTCATATTTCCAGACTTCTCTGAAACCGGAGAACTCAAGGCCATGGCTTGTAAACCTTTCCATTACCATCCCCTGGGATATTTCTTCTTCATCAATGTACCATTTTGGAGATAATTCCTTGATTTCACACCAAGACTCCCAGTCTGAAAAATATCAAGAAAGCAAATGTCTCCTTTTTTTCCTTTGCTAGGAGGAAAAAACAAACAAACAAACATAAAAGAAGTTGGAGAATTTAACTCAGGGGAAGGAAGAAGGAAAAGTACGTGGCTGTGATATTTCTCAAATATGGCCACAGAATGTGAACAAAATACAAAGAAAGCACAAAGAATGAAGAGGGCAGATTGAGGAAAGTTTATATATTGGTGATGGGAAGGGGATAATAGGGAAACAGGTAAATTGGAGAGATGGCATCAAGATGCAAATAAAGATAAATGCCAAGGAGATAAGGAATTGAAGGTGACTGTTTCAATAATAGTCACAGTTTCCCTCTAATCTATAAAGCCTCCAGTCCATACCACACTGAGACTTAAAACTCCTTGAGGTCAGGGATTAATGTTTACTTCTTCTTTTTCTTACTGTTACATCTAGTGCCTAGGACAATGGCGGTATTTTGTTGAATGAACGAATGCTTCCAGATTAATTTCCTCAAAATAATTTTTCACTAATGCTGTTCAACAGCTTCTATGATTTTTTTCAGGGTCCAGAAAAAAATTAGTGTCTCTCATTGAGAGAAAATGATGCCTATAGAGCAAATACATGATACTTTCAAGAGAAGATATTCGTTAAGGTAAGGCAGAAAGAAAACTATTTTTTTTTAAAGATTATCTCATAAGAGGGAAAGTCTACCTCACAATAATCAGCCCATATATTCAATGTCTACTGAGGAACTTATGTACCCTGCACTTAGAGGAAAAAAATGTCTGAGACACAGGTTCTTCTCCCATTTTTAAACTCTAAAGAGAGAGATAAACTTCTGTGCCAATGATTCAATATAGTACATAATTAAGGACTACTTAAGGTGATATAGACTATTAGTAGTATAAAATTTCAGGGAAAAAAAAAAGATCAAAACTCACTAGCTTAGTTAAGGGAGACTTCTTAGAGAACATGTGCTTGGTTTTCAAGGCTATAATCAGGCTTCTACATAGAGTGATTATTTCAGTAACAGAGCCATTCTGATGGTTTGATGTCCTTCAAGATTATTTTAGAACTTCCTATATTAACATTTTTGGGATACAGTATTTCTTACAACAGTTTCCCATCATTGGGAAAAAAAAAAAGCTGATTACAATCTAGGTCGGTACATAGTTGAAAAGAAAAGAACAGATTATATGCACATAAATTTCTTTCTTCCAATACAACCTCCACACAAGAAAAATCTCCATCCCTAGCCCCTCCTGTGCGTAGCCATGGCTTTTCTCTTACTTAGACCTACAACTGATAGGGCTTTGTTCACTTGTTCCTAGTTAGGTTCATACTGTTATTCATTCTTTCTCAGAAGCACAACTACTTCTTTTCCTTCACTCACTCTCCTAAGACCTCCTGAACAGTATCATAAACCAGGGCCACTATATTCCCTCTTATCAAGAATATACCGTGCTCGCTTTGGCAGCACACAACTAAAATCGGAACAATACAGAGAAAATTAGCATGGCCCCTGTGCAAGGATGACATGCAAATTCATGAAGTGCTCCATATTATTGCAATGAATGTGCCACACTAATGAAGGATGTTTATGTGGGAGGGTGTGGGAGCTGTGGGGAGTGGGGCACATGGGAATCCCTATATTTTTTGTGTAACATTTATGTAATCTAAGTATCTTTTAAAAAATAAAAAAAAAATTAGTATTAAAAAAAATATATATATATATATACCTTTTCTATACTCTAGGCAAATGGCAGCAGCTTTATATAATAACTAATGTAATGCTGATTAAAAGAAGTCTGATGGGATAATACTACAGACATTTTCCAACATGGAGGGATTCTGAGGTGCCTGGAGCTCCAACAACTCCCTTGGAAAAAAAAAAAAGATCCTATGATTAAATGAGGAAATGATAGAAAAATAGAGATAGGAGTCAGTTAAAGTGAAAGAATCAGAATAGAGATTTGTACAGAGAAAAAGGATAGTATGGGTTCTGTAGCAGAAGGAACTCCATATTGGGGGAGTAGCCTGATGAAAATATAGAACAGGAACAAGTATTTTAATGTGTGGAAGACACATTCACTATGACTGGAGTTGAGAAATATTTAGAAATTAATGGTATCAAGATGGCATTCTGCAAAAGAGAAGGATTTCACCTGTATCAGTAACTGACTGAGGAGAAAAGAGAATTTGTGGATTCAGACAAGTGAGTTTGAATCCCAACTCTAGCTAGCCAGTTATTCTGCCTTTAACAAACTAATTAACCTACCTCTTGAGCTTCAGTTTCCTATTAGGTAAAAGGAGGCTACCTATCTGAGGATAAGAGATAATATACTAATAAATTACCCAGCAGTTTCTGGCTCATTACATTCAGTAATTAATATTTACCATAAAATGAAACAAACAACATATACTTATCAAGTAATTCTTGTACCCATATCACTAGTAAGCTCAGATATTATTACATCTATGTCTGAATAGACATTTGAAATAGACTGATGGTCAAGTTGCAAGATTAAGAATGGGTGAGTCAAGTTCCTTGGGGTTAAAATGTCTCCAAGTAATATGTTAGATATCAGAGCTATTAATTTCTAACTGATTATAATCTGTAACTGAATGGAAGTTAGAAGTTAAAGTGTTATCAGCTATGGAATCTAATCAGAATCAAAAGGTTTCCTCCAACTTGAAGGAGATCCCAATGGCCAAAGCCAGAATAATTTGAGCGGCAAAATAATGATTTATTGGGTTTTAACCCACAGAAAAAATAATAGCCAATGGGTCCATAAATTATAAATAAATAATTGAATATCTATATAAATAGAGGGAGAAAGGGAAAGCTCTTCCTTATAGAACATTCCAAATAATATATGTAAGGAAAAGAAGGAAATAGAAAATCACCATTAGGTTAATACTACAGTAATAACTGCTGCAGATAAGATCCACCAATGGATGCTAAATTTAGTGGGCAAAATTTTGAGAAGAAACTGAAATAATCTCAAAGCATTGTCCCCAAGATATGTATTAATTACAAATGGAAAATTAGTAACTTTACAGTGGAGAAACCCAGCAGACACCACCTAAACCAAGTGATCAAAGTTAATATCATCAATAATAAGACATACCAACATCATGAATTCCTTGATATAATGCAGAGTGGGATACATTGCTTTTGTGGCATTAGTCCTAAAATGCATAATTTCAATCTAATCATAAAAAAACATTAGATAAACCCAGATTAAATGGCATTCTACAAAATAACTAACCATTACCCTTCAAAAGTTTCAAAGTATGAAAGACAAGGAAATGCTGAGGAACTGTCACAGACTGGAGGACATTAAGGAGGCATAACTAAATGCAACCATGAGATGCTGGAATTACAGGAGGTAGCAGGAAAAACAAGCAGAAATTTAACTGTGATAGGAAGCTTTAATTCACTTCTTCCAGACCAAGATATATCAAGTGGACAAAAAGTAAATAAGGAGAGATGATCTATATAATTAGTATGATACAACTCACCATAATATAGTAAAGAATACACAGTATTTTCAAGGGTCCATGGAACATTACACAGAGAGAGAGAGAGAGAGAGAAACTGAAAAGAAAATGTCAATAAATTTCAAAAAGTAGGAATAGTTCAGAAAACATTCTTTCATTACAAGGCAATAAAATAGAAACTCTCAACAAAATTAAAAAACAAAACATGATCTCTTCTCCTAGAAATTTAAAATCTATTGTGTCAAAGAGGGAATACAAAACTTTTTAGTAACAAGAAAACATAAAATACCACACATCAGAAGTTTTAGAATTTATCTAGAGAAATAAAGCAAAAATTCAAAATCTTAAAGACCCATATTGGTAAAAACAATAAAAACAAATGAATAAAGCGTTAGAATTAAAATGTTACAATGAGAACACCAACAAAAAAATAAAGGAAAACAGAAGGAAATAATTAAAGATAAAAGCATAAATTAATAACTTAGAAAACAGGAAAACATTAAAAGTAACAAAACCAGAAGCTGGTTCTCTAAATAAATAAATAAATAAATCAACAAACCAACCAACCACTGGATCTCTTATTCAAGAAAAATAAGGGAGAAAGGAAAAACAATGCAAAATAAAAAATGAGGGAAAAATCACAGAAACAGAATATTAAAAGAATCATAAAAACAACTCCCCTCTATTTCTTTCTATGCTTGAGAGGAATAATTTTTTACAAAATTATTGGCTAAACAGTGAATGCTAAAGAGCTACCTCCTGAAAAATATCAAATATTTTCATAAGGGAATTTCACCAAAGCTTTAAAAGTCAGATAATTACAAAGTCATATAAACTCTATAGGGTACAGAAAAAGAAGAAAAACTTCCAGTTTTTATGAAGAAAATATAACATTGATAACTAAACCTGCCAAGATTGCACCAAAAAATAAAAGAATTGTAACCAATCTCACTTACGAATATCAATGTACAAGAAACTGATAAAAAGGTTACTGGAGCATAGAAAGAATT
>PVKH010010431.1:0-18257 GCA_004027955.1 Chaetophractus vellerosus | reverse complement strand
CAAGTCACATTTCAAGTGCTCAATAGCACATACGCGCAGTGGTTACTCTAGTAAACAATGCAGGTTATACGATATTTCCATCATCACAGAACATTCTAGTGGGCAGTGCTGATATAAACTTCAGTTTACCTGGCAGAAATTCTAAGGCTTATTTCTCTGAACTGCCACTTCTCACATCCAAAAGCTTTAGTAAAACACTGTATCTGATCATATTAAATTTAATCTCCTCTATTTGAATTTCCAGGGCCTATCACTAATTTTTCAGTCATATCTTCCAATGTCTTTAAAGACATGTTTTCTGCTTTAATCAGGTCAGAATGTGTAGTCAATACAAAATTCCATGAGGTTGAGATATTCAGAATAACTTCCAAAATAATAACTAACAAAACAGTCTCTGTCCTTCTATCAGTCCATTAGAGAACCTTTTCCCTTCAGCTTGCATGTAATTTTAAGTTACTGTCTAGAGAATTTATCATCAAGATCCCCAATGGGAGTTAGAGTCCATGCAGCCATAAATGAAAAACCTCATGTGCTAAGCATGTGTCCAGCTGTGTGTCTCCTTCACATTGCTAGTGCTGTGTAATCAGCAATACCTGGTACTGTAGCCACAATCTAGCACTGGGACAATCCAGTCTGTTACTGGAACACTTTGATGTAGACTTACTCTCTTGGGCCACATGGATAGCACCTCTCCTCCAGGGGATTTTTCCAACATTCGGCCACACGATGGCATAATGAACCTAGGGAAACAAGTATGTTCAGCTCACAGTTGTTTTCCGTTTGATCAGGTAAGGGACTAGACTTAAACCCTAAATTCATATATCTTTCAAACATTAACCTAAAGGGAGAAATAGTATACTTGGTAGAAGGAGTTGACCTTATTTTTACTAGAACCAAGGACAAGACCCTGGGCCATTGTAAGTCCATTGGCTTGATATAATTTAGTCAATGAAGGTTTCAGGGTATGGCTCAATCATTCCACTTGTCCAGAGGACTGGAGATGATAAGGAGTATAGTACATTCTTGGTATGTGTAGGGTTTTACAGAGCCCTGTAATTATCATGGAAACAAAATTACTTCCTTATTGGATTCCAGATGTTCAGGAATTCCAAATGTTAGGATGATCAGCTAAGACCTTGATCACCATTTAAGCATTTTCTTTAGCCAAAGCGAGCACTTTAGGTCATCTAGACATCATACACCTCATTACTAAACAAAATTGCTTAACTTTTAGTCGCAGAACTTCTTTAAAGTCCATTTCATACCAGGTCCCAGCTAGTATTGCCCTCAATGGACTTCCTTGACTTACCTTAGATATTCCCTATAAAGATTTTTCTGTCAAACAGCACACCTTTGTATATTTCCTGAATTATTTGGTCCTTATTACAAGTGTGGTAAGATTTTTTTTGGTATAATTTTTAACAGATTTAATGATATATAATACACAAAACATACAACTCACCCATTTAAAGTATGCAATTAAATGGTTTTTAGGATATTCACAGGTATGTGCAATCATCACCACAGTCAATTTTAGAACATTTGTGGCGTCAAAAAGAAAACTGTAGGGAGCAGATGTGGCTAAAGTGGTTGAGCACCTGCTCCCACATGGGAGGTCCCAGGTTTGGTTCCCAGTGCCTCCTAAAAAAAAAAGCCAAGAAAACAAACAATAAGCAAACAAATGAAAAACCAACTCAGGGGAGCTGATGTGGCTCAGTGGTTAAGTGCCAGTTTCCCACTTTTGAGGTTCTTGGGTTCAATTCCCACACCCAGGTACCTCAAAAAAAAAAAACAACAGCCCTGTACTCTTTATATATCACCCCTTATCCCTTCATCTCCCTTCCCCCAACTCAAAGCAACCACTAATCTATTTTCTGTCTCTATTGATTTCCCTATTCTGGACTTTCATATGAATGACTCATAATATGTGGTCTTGTTGTAACTGGCTTCTTAGACTTAGCAAAATGTTTTAAATGTTCATTCATGTTGTAGTGTGTATCAGTACTTCATTCTTTTTAATGACTGAATAATATTCCACTACATGGATATAACACATTTTATTTATCTCTTCATCACTTGATGGAGAGTTGGGTTGGTTCCACCTTTTGGCTATAATGAACAATGCAGCTATAAACATTTGTGTACAAGTTTTGCACCTCTTTTGTTAAATTTATTCCTAAGAATTGTATTATTTTTGATGCTACCATAAGTGGAATTGTTTTCTTAATTTCATTTTTTCATTGTTCATTGCACATGTGTAGAAATATAATTGATTTTTGTATATTGATTTTATATCCTGCAACCTTGCTGAATTCATTTATTAATTTGAAGAGTTTTTGTTTATTTGTTTATTTTTTATTAAAGAAGTTGTAGGTTTACAGAAAATTCATGTAAAAGATGCAATATTCCCATATACCCTCTATTGTTGACACTTTGCATTAGTGTTTTACCTTTGTTAAAATTGATGAAAGAATAATTAGTACTATTCCATAGTCCATAGTTTACATTAGGTCTATTTTTCCCATTTACCACCCTATTATTAACAACTTGTATTAGTATCATACATTTGCTATAATTCATGAAAGAACATTTTTATACATGTACTATTTACCCCAGTCCATGATCTAAAGCAGGGCTCACTATGATATACAATCCCATGTTTTATCTTCTAACTTGCATTCTAGTAACATACATGACCCAAAACTTTCCCTTTCAATCACATTCTCACACATAATTCAGCACTGTTAATGACACTCACAATAATGTGCTACCATCACCATCATCATTTCCAAACCTTTACAATCAACCTAAGTAGAAATTCTGCATAAATTAAGCATCAGCCCTCCATTCTTTACCCCTAATCTATGCCTTGGTAACATATATTCTAATTATAATTCAATGAGTTTGCTTACTATAATTAGTTCATATCAGTGAGGGCACACGAAATTTGTTCTTTAGTGCCTGGCTTATTTCACTCAAAATAATGTCCTCAAGGTTCATCCATGTTGTTGCATGCATCATGACCCCATTCCTTCTTACAGCTGAATCAAATTCCATCATATATATGTACCACATTTTGTTCATCCATTGATGGACACTTGGGATGCTTCCATCTTTTGGCAGTTGTGAATAATGCTGTAATGAATATCAGAGTGCAAATGTCTGTTTGTGTCTCTGCTTTCAGTTCTTCTGAATATATACCTAGTAGTGAGATTACTGGATCATATGGCAGATTTGTACTTAGCTGCCTAAGAGACCACCAAACTGTCTTCCACAGAGGCTATACCATTCTACATCCACACAAACAGTGAATAATTATTCTTATTTCCCCATATCCTTTCCAACACTTGTAGTTTTCTGGGTTTTGTTTTTTTTTTAAAAAAAAAAAAACAGTGACCATTCTAATAGGTGTGAAATATCTCATTGAAGTTTTGGTTTGCATTTCCCCAATAGCTATTGAGGTTCAGCAACTTTTCTTATACTTTTCAGCCATTTGTATTTCCTCTTTAGAAAAGTGTCGATTCAAGTCTTCTGCCCACTTTTTAATTGGGTTGTTTGTCTTTTTATCATTGAGTTGTAGGTTCTCTTTATATATTCTAGATATTAAACCCTTATCAGATCTGTGGTTTACAAATATTTTCTCCTATTAGTAGGTTGCCATTGCATCTTGACAAAGTCCTTTGAAGCACAAAAACATTCAATTTTGAGGGGGTGCCGTTTATCTATTTTTTTCTTTCATTGCTCATGCTTTGAATGCATGGTCTAAAAACTCACCTCATACCACAAGGTCTTGAAGATGCTTCCCTATATTTTCTTTTAGGAGTTTTATGGTCCTGACTCTTATATTTAGGTCTTTGATCCATTTGAGTTAGTTTTGTATATGGTGTGAGATAAGGGTCCTCTTTCATTCTTTTGAATATGAATATCCAGTTCTCCCAGCATGGTTTATTGAAGAGACTTTTCTGTCCCAGTAGTCAAAAATCAATTGACCATAGAGGTGGGAGCCTATTTCTGAACTCTTAATTCACTTTCATTAGTCAATATGTCTATCTTTATGCCAGTACCATGCTGTTTTGACAACTGTAGCTTTGTAATAAGCTTTAAAGTCAGGATGTGTGAGTCCTCCAACTTTGTTCTTTTTTTTTTTACATTCCCCTCCCCCTTTCTGCTTGCTCTTGCTGTGTGTCCATTCTTGTGTTCCTCTCTGTCTGCTTTGTCTCCCCCCGTTGCGGCCACACGCCGAGACCGGTCACCGCATGGGCAGCTTTGCCTCGCTTGTGGGCGGCTTCTGCTTCCATTCACGGCTGGCTCTGCTTCAGTTCGCAGGTGGCTGGCTGCGCTCCATTCGCGGGCAACCTGCCCTGCCCATGGCGGCTTTGCCCTGTCCGTGGCAGCTCAACTTTGTTCTTTTTCAAGATATTTTTGGCTATTCAGGACACTTTACCCTTCCAAATAAATTTGATAATTGGCTTTTCCATTTCTGCAAAGAAGGCTGTTGGAACTTTTATTGGAATTGCATTGAATCTGTTAATAATTTGAGGTAGGATTGACATCTTAACAATATTTAATCTTCTGATCCATGAACATGGAATGCCCTTCATTTATTTAGGGTTTCTTTGATTCCTTTTCACAATATTTTTGTAGTTTTCTGACTACAGGTCCTTTACATCCTTGGTTTAATTTATTGTCTATATTTGATTCTTTTAGTTGCTACTCTGAAAGGAATTATTTTCTTGATTTCATCCTCAGATTGCTCATTACTAGTATATAGAAGCACTGCTGATTTTTGCATGTTGATCTTGTATCCTGCCGCTTTGCTGAACTTGTTTATTAGCTCTAGTAGCTTTGCTATAGATTTTTCAAGACTTTGTAAGTATAGGATCATGTCATCTGCAAGTAGTGAAAGTTTTATTTCTTCCTTTCAGATTTGGATGACTTTTATTTATTTTTCTTGCCTAATTGCTTTGCTAGAACTTTTAGCCCAATGTTGAATATGGGGTGATGGTGGGCATCCTTGTCTTGTTCCCAATCTTAGAAGGAAGGCTTTCAGCCTTTCATCATTGAGTATGATGTTCGTGGTTGGTTTTTCATGTATGCCCTTTATCATATTGAAGAAGTTACCTTCTAGTCCTATCTTTTAAAGTGTTTTTATCAAGAAAGGATGCTGGGTTTTGTCAAATGTCTTTTCTGTATCAATCATGATGATCATGTGGTTTTTCTCCTTCAATTTGTTAATGTGGTATATTACACGAATTGATTTTTTTGTGATGCACCACCCTAACATACCTGGGATAAAACCACTTGATTATGGTATATAATTCTTTGACTTGCAAATATCTTGTTGAGGATTTTCTCATGTGTATAAAAAATTGGTCTGTAATTTTCTTTTCCTGTACTACGTTTATCTGACTTTGGTATTAAGGTGATGTAGGCTTCACAGAATGAGTTAGATATTATTCCCTCCTTTTCATTTTTTGAAAGAGTTTGAACAGGATTGGTATTGATTCTTTTTTGAAATGTTTGGTAGTATTCACTTGTAAAGCCATCTGGTCCTGGGTTTTTCTTTGTTGGGAGGTTTTTGATGACTGATTCAATCTCTTTACGTGTGATTTTTTTTTTTGAGGTGTTCTATTTCTACTAGAGTCAGTGTAGGTGGCTCATGTGTATCTAGGAAATTGTACATTTCATCTAAGTTTTCTAATTTGTTGGCATACAGTGGTTCATTGTATCTTCTTATGATACTTTGGTAAGGTCAGTAGTAATATCCCCCCTCTCAATTCTGATTTTATTTATTTGCATCTTCTCTCCTTTTTTCTTTTTCTGTCTACCTAAGTGTTTGTCAATATTATTGATCTTCTTATAGAACCAACTTTTAGCTTTGCTGATTCTTCCTCTTGTTTTTTCATTCTCAATTTCATTTATTTCTGTCTGAATCTTTGTTATTTCTTTCCTTCAGCTTGCCTTGGGATTAGTTTTCTGTTCTTTTTTCTACTATCACCAGGTGTGTAGTTAGGTCTTTCATTTTAGTTGTTTCTTCTTTTTTACTGTAGGTGTTTAGGACTATAAATTTCCCTCTTAGCACTGCCTTTGCTGCATCCCATAAGTTTTCATTATTTATACATTCATTTTCATGTGCCTCAAGATATTTCTTAATTTTGCTTCCAATTTCCTCTTTAACCCATTGGTTAAGAGTATGTTAATTTCCACATATTTGTGAATTTTCCATTTCTCCCTCTGTTATTGATTTCTTGCTTCATTCTGTTGTGGTTAGAGAATATACATTGTATGATTTCAATATTTTTTAATTTATTGAGACTTGTTGTTTTGTGACCCAACATATAGTCTATCCTGTAGAATGATCCATGTGCACTCAAAAAGAATGC
The DNA here is from genome assembly GCA_004027955.1 of Chaetophractus vellerosus. Taxonomy (NCBI): domain Eukaryota; kingdom Metazoa; phylum Chordata; class Mammalia; order Cingulata; family Chlamyphoridae; genus Chaetophractus; species Chaetophractus vellerosus. The sequence goes on along the minus strand of PVKH010010431.1, from coordinate 11,874 downwards.
ATGTTCTTTTTTTGTTGGGTGTTGTATTCTATATGTCTGTTAGCTCTATATATTGATTTAGTATACTACTTTGTGCTGCTTTGAACCACTATCTAGCGTCCTTTCATTTCAGCCTGAAGATCTCCCTTTTCACATTGCTTGTAAGGCAGGCCTAGTGGTGATGAACTCCCTCTGCTTTTTATTATCTGAGACTGTCTTAATCGATTTCTCGTTTTTGAAAAAGAGTCACACCAGATATAAAATTCTTGGCTGGCAGTTGTTTTCTTTTAACACTTGAAATATTTCAACCCACTACCTTCTTGCCTCCATGGTTTTTGATGAGAAATTGACACTCAATCTAATTGGAACTCTGTTGTACATAACACATTGCTTTTCTCTTGCAATTTTCAGAACTCTGTCCTTGTCCTTTGAATTCAATAGTGTAATCAATATATGACATGGTGTATTTTCCTTCATGTTTATCCTGTTTGGTGTTCTCTGAGCTTCTTGGATCTGCATATACACATTTTTGCTAAGTTTTGGAAGTTCTCTGTCATTGTTTCTTTGACTATTCTTTCTGCCCCTTTCTTTCATTCCCTTCTGCAGCTCCCATACACATATATTAGTGCACTTAATGGTGTCTGTGATGGTTTGAAGCTGTATGTACTCCAGAAAAGTATGTCCTTAAAGTCAGTCCATTCCTGTTGGTGTGAACCCATTGCAAATAAGAACTTTTGGTGACTAGGATCTTAACTTGTGTTAAGAGGTGACCCACCTCATTCAGGGTGGGTCTTAATCCTCTTACTGGAGTATAAGGATATGAAATCCAGGCAAAGAAATAGAAAGCCACAGAAGCAAAAAGCTGAAAGCAATGAGACCCGGAAGAGAAGGGAGGGACCAGTAGATGCTGGCATGTGCCTTGATATATGACCAAGGAGTCCAGGATTACTGGCATCTGGTTTTCAGGAAGAAAGCACCCCTTGATGGTGGCTTGATTTGGACATTTTTCTCAACCTCAAAACTGTAAGCTTGTAAGCTAATAAATCCCCAGTGTTAAAAGCCAACCCTTTTTATGGTACCTGCTTTTGAGAAGCTTTAGAAAATAGGAACAGTGTCCTATAGTTGCCATAGGCTATTTTTTGCTTTTAATATTTCTTTTAATCTTTCTACTCCTCAGCCTGACTCATTTCAGGTGTCTTTTCTTCAACTTCACTGATTCTTTCTTTTGCCAGCCCCAATCGTCTCTTGAAACTCCCCTGGGCATTTTTTCATTTCAGTTATTGTGGTCTTCAACTCCAGTAGTTCTGTTTGGTTCCTTTATATTTTTTCTCTCTCTTTACTATTCTCTCATATTGCTCATTCATTGTTTTTCTGATATCTTTTAATTCTTTCTCTGTACTTTCCTTCATATCCTTGATCATTTTTTAAAGGCTTTGTTTGGTATGTCCACCTTCTCTTCTTCTTCACCGTTGTTTCCTGTATTTTTATCCTGTTCTTTTGGATAAGTCATTTGCCTTACACTCTTATTGCACAATGTACATTTTATTATTTTAAAATTTTGACTCTGGGATTTATTCCCTGAAATGTCTGTTTCTTGGTTTTATAACCAACTGGTGATAAGGCAGAAATTTTCTTGAGCTTTAACTCTTCTATCAGAAATGTCTGCCCAAGGTGAATGCAGTATACAGGGATTTTCCTGTCTTTCTGGGCCTCTTTCTTGTGCTTGGTTTTTCTTTGTTAGTTGTTTTGCAATTCCCTCTTTACAGGGTTTGGTTATTCTCTCTGTTTCCAAAGAAGCAGTCCTCCCTCACCTGGGTGTTTGAAGCTGGCAGGCCTTTTACCAGACTGTCTGCCTCTATAGTTTTTCACATGTTTATTGATGTCTCTAGCTGCTTTTCCCTGGATGGCAAACTTTGGGAGGAGAGTCTCTCTGAAGAGGACTTTCCCAAGTCAGTCTTTCCCAGCCAAAATAGGGTCAGGGACCCACAAAGGGGGCACAGACTGGCTCCAAAGTTCCCTGGGGAGGGGATAGAGAGGAGTGTCTAAAGCTTCTCCAACAGCTCCCCAAATCTGAGCTTCCTTGGTGTTCCTAGCAAACACAGCAGTCCAGCTAACTGTCCCCCACAGCTCTGAAGAAGTGCTGTGTCTTTAAATCTCCACTGCTTCCACCCTTGCCCAGGGAGGTTGAAACAATAGCTGCCACCACCTTTGTCTAGGTTGGGTTGAAATAATAGCTGCACCTAGTGATCTGAATTCACTAATCAAAAGCCATGAGCAGTGATGAGTTGTGCATTCCCCTGTTCTTGGGAAGATTTTTTTTTTAAACAATTTATTTAAGTACTATGTACATGAATGTACATAAACTATAAGTGTTCAGTAAACATCATGAACTTACAAAACAAACATGCATAACATCATACAGGTTCCCACACATCACCCCCCCCCCCAAAACACCCTGCATTGTTGTGAAACATTTGTTAACAAATCATGAAAGAGCATCATCAAAGTCTCACTACTAACTATAGTCTATATCTTCCTCTCCTATACAATTTTTAAAGGATTTATTTATTTATTTATTTATTTATTTACTTTTATCCATTTTAAACCCCCACCCCATTTTTGCTGTTTCTGTGTCCATTCACTGGGCAAATCTCTGTGTCTGTTTCCTGCCCTCTCTTCTCATCCTTCTCCTATCTTCACTGGGATTCAATCCTCGGAATGTCCAATGTGGGAGAGAGGTGTCCGACCACCTGTGCCACCTTAGTTCTGGTTTTTCAGTGCGTCTCATCTTGGCTCTCCCTTGTGTCACTCTCCTGTTATGTCATTATCTTGCCACGTGCCTCGTGGGGCCTGATGGTGACCCACACACAGGGTCAGGTGACTCACCCAGTCACGGGGCCTGGTGGCCCACCCACGCATGAGGCCTAGTAGCTCACTCAGTTACGAGGCCTGGCGGATAGAACTCAGGTCCCTCCGTATGGGAGATGGACGCCCAACCACCCAAGCCACATCCATCCTCCTGCTATACCTCTTATGGTTGACCAAAGATACCCAAAGTCACAGTCTTTTTCCATACAGGATGGTCATATAACAAATCAGGCTTAGTTTATCACCAGCATTCCAAAAACCAGATCTAGGGAGAAAAACTAGGTCTGGGGACACAGACATGGTTTCTAATATAGCTAATGTTTAGCCTACCCTGATTATCACAAAATCAGGTCAGCGAGAATATTTGCATGGGAAGAGGATTTTTATGTCCCTTTATGTTCTCCTACGAGCTAGCAAAGGTCTGGACCCCAAGGCTACCTGCAGTGAGAGTGGGTGACAGCCACTGGAAGTCACTGTTCTAAGAAGAAAATGTATTGTTCTTTTCAGTATTTTATCAGCCTCTTCTTCCTCCCCTCTTCCTTGGATGCTGTGCAGTGTTCTTCTGGCCTCCAGAATTTCAAAATAGTTATTTCAGACAGTTCCCACCTATTTAATAGGTTTTTTTGTTGTTGTTGTTGGTTATTTTTTGTTTTTGTTTTTTTTTTTTTTTTTTTTTTGAAGTACTGGGGCCCAGGGATTGAATCTGGAACCTCGTAGGTGGGAAGCCTGTGCTCAAACACTAAGCCACATCAGCTCCCCTGAGTTGGTTTTTTTCATTTGCTTGCTTGATGTCTGTTTTTTGTTTTGTTTTGTTTTGTTTTTAGGAAGCACCAGAAACCAAACCCATGACCTCTCATGTGGGAAACAGGCGCTCAATCACTTGAGCCACATCCGCCCCCTGTATAATAGATATTTTGATGGAAGGACTGAGTCCTGAAGCTCCCTAATCTGCCAATTTTCTTCTCAAGGGTCCTCATCCCCACTGACATTTTTTTTTTGAGGCACCAGGGGCCGGTGATTGAACCCAGGACCTTGTATATTGTATATGGGAAGCTGGCACTCAACCACGGAACCAGATCGGCTTCCCTGAGGGTTTTTTTGTTTGTTTTGTTTGCTGTTTGTTTTTGTTATTTTTCAGGAGGCACCGGGAACCAAACCCAAGACCTCCCATGTGAGAGGTGGGCTCTCAAACACCTGACCGACATCTACTTCCCCATTGACTTTTAAAAGCCTCTATTCATCCATATTTGGCCCGTAGCATGACAGACTCCAAACAATATTAACAATCAGTATAGATTTTCATTTTACGATTGACGACTAATTTACCTGCTCATGTAACAGCTGAGCTCTGCCACTTGTGCTGATTTTATGTTTGGGAGAACATAAGCCCATAAAACCTCCTGAGGAATGACTACTGTATAATAAGTTTTCCTGTTTTCCTGTGTGTCTCTCACATACGATCTATGAGTAAACTATTAAGTAATAATACTAAATAAATCATAATGAGGTTGAATATCTTCTATGACTACAAGGCAGTCATGTTCACCTATTTGGTCAGGATTTGGCAACAAAGAAGCTGGGTTAAAAGAGTTACATATATCTAGAATAACATTAGGAAATAAGGCTTTTTATAGCTAGTCTGGAGTGACTGACAAGTGTTGTCTTACGGACTTGTAAAATAGCAGTAACATCTTGCAGTATGTATAAGTAAGTTAAATGTCCCAGAGTCAAAGCCCGAGCCATTTTGATCAGAAGAGTGACTGCTCCTGTGGCTCATAAACATCCCATCATCCCCAAAGCAACAGAATATAAAATCACAGAAAGGTAAGCTCAAAATTAGGGCCTAATTTTTGAGTAAGCATACTACTAGCAGCTCACAATGGTTTATCAAAATTAGGCATTCTTAGTCCCGGGAAGGGGGATAGAAAATGTCTATGTTAAGGAATTAAAAGTCTCCTTCAGCCTCTATTGACCATGATAAAGGTTCTGGCGATTCACCATGTAACATTTTAGAGAAAGTCTTAGCCTTTTCAGAAAAGGCATTCCTCCATTGCCTAACCAACCTCCAAAACTGATAAAGTTTTTCTTTCCTGGTAGGATGTTTCATTTGTAAAATAAGCTGACTTCAGAATGGAACTGTTTCCATCCATTAACCTATAAATTCTTAGTTCACTTTGACAATGCTGCTATTTATCTAGGGAAGCTAAACTTTTTGTAAAACAGCTAAATATCTGTTTTACAGGCATGCACAGTTGTGAGAGGAATCATAAGCTCATTGATTTATCTTAAATCTTTTTTTTAAAGATTTGTTTTTTATTTATTACATATCCCCCCCTTTCTGCTTGTTCTTGCTGTGTTTATTTTTGCGTTCTTCTGTGTCGGCTTGTCTCCCCCGGCTGCGGCGACCTGCCGAGTCAGCTCACCATGTGGCGGCCTGCTTGCCCGTGGTGGCTTGCCCTGCCTGCGGGGGCTTGCCCTGCTCGTGGAGGCTTGCCCTGCCCACGGCGGCTTGCCCTGCCCATGGCAGCTTGCCTTCTCAAAGCATTCTGCCCGCTCGAGGAGGCCCCGGGAACCAAACCTGGGGCCTCCATGTGGTAAACTGACATCCTACCAATTGGGCTACAGCCAACCCCCAAAATCTTTTACAAATCTATAAATGGGTTGACTTTCCTTGTTCTTTTTCCTTCTTATATTCCAACTAGGTATGCAATATGGAAGTCCTTAGTTTACACAGTAGGTCACTTCCCGAAAGAATGGCAAGTCATTAGGAGACAAGTAAAGGCTTGTCTCTCCAACAAAGGACCTATTGCACAGGACTTTCAGAGGAGAAAGAACAGAGATACCCAAAACTTAGATGTTTTTCTGGGTTGAAGTAAAATTTTTAAAATGCAGTAAAAATTGAGGAACATGAGGTTCCAGTATCTACAAGAAAGATTAAAGCAGAGAAAAGAGGACACAGAATTTTCCCACTCTGAGATCTGAGATTCCTCCATTATATAAATCTTGCTTGTTGTTTTCCACATTTTCCAATTATAGTTTACTTGATTTCCTGGTGCAAAAATATCTAGGAGGAGGTATTAAAGCCTCAGAGTTAGGCTGTGTCATTTGAATCTTCCTCAATTTCTTCTGACATTCCTTTTTCCAATGTCTTGGTTTCTTAACAATAGTGACATATTGACTTTCCATTAGGAGGGTCTCTTCTTATTTGTTTATGCCCCCAGATAAATGTTCATTCCCATTGTGAATAACTCTAACTGAGAAATCTTGACTTTCTTTTTGTCTTCTTTATCTTTTTCCAGTCCTGGGCTGCTGCTCCCAGTATTTAAGAAACTGTTCTTCTAATTCAATTGCACTTTCCCTTACTTTTGCTTAGATTTCCAAGAGCAAGGCTGACACAGAGGTAGGGAGGGCCAAGGGTCATCTATTCTAATCTGCCCCTGAAGCCATCCCCTTGGACTTACAGAATGCCTCATTGAAATGCTGGTGAAAATCACTGGGGGACTCACATAGCTGCATATTACAGCAGTATTGCCTTTCCTAGCTCACAGACTGAGGAAAGGTTTCAAAGTTTGCTGTCAGCCATAACTCAGGTTGGGTTTTCAAGGCCTGAAGAGCAGCCTCAGTAGTTAGAGGAGGCAGAAAGTCAGCTTCTACACAGTCTGCCAAAGGGGTGCTGATGCAAAGTACCAGAAATCTGTTGGTTTTTATAAAGGGTATTTATTTGGGGTAAAAGCTTATAGTCCCAAGGCTGTGGAAAGTCCAACTCAAGGTACTATAAGAGGTACTTTATATTATTACCAAAGTCAGCTGCCACACGTTGAAGCAAGATGTTGGGTGATCTCTGCCTGGTCCCTCAGGGCTTCCTGTATCAGACTCTGGAATATGGCTTGTTTCTTTTCAGGCCTTCTCAGCTGCTCAGTTGCTCTCTTCTCTTCAGCTTCAATCTATCAGGTAAATGGCTCAAGTCTCCCTGGGGCCCCAGGATCAAACATGACAAAGCTCTCTCTCTTCCCGTGTGTCTCCTTGAGTTTCTATAGGCCCACCAAGGGGATGGGGACTCAACCTGAGTCACACCCTACTGACTGGCTGAATCAAAAGCCCTAAATCGATTTTATCAAGTACACTTAAAACCTTGAATGTAATACAATCAAAGGGTCTCACACCCAGAGGAATAGATTAGTTTACAAACATAATCTTTCTCTTTTGGGGATTCATAAATGATCTCAAACTGCCACAGCTTCCCTGAGGTCATGGCACTCCCTCATGACGGGGAGTTATCATTTGCCCCTGGCATGCCCGCTCTATTAGGTGAGCAAGGTCTGCCCGAGGCAGCAGTCCGTGCAACAATGAGTCTTCCTCCCCATGCTTAATGCTGTAGGCTGAAAACATTGCACGGCACCCCAGCAAACTTTTGTGGATCTTCCTGGAACACTGAAAAAGAGCTTTTAAGATGTGTACTACCAGCTGGGGGGAAGATTTTATGTATTCTTATGAAGTCCAGTCTTCCCAGAGGTCCTGGATAACTTCTTAGTGGCATTCAGGGCCTCTGAGTCATTTGAGCCCCAAAGTGGTGGGACTCATTTTCTCCATGTTGAGCTGAAGAAAATCAGTTTGTACAGCATTGTAGTCTCAAGTCTCACTTTGCCTTTTAGTAGTCTGACTCCTTTTTCATTCCCTTTCTTCCAGGTTACCAGGGCAACCACTTACCAACCTGATGCCTTCATTATCATCCAAAGTCTCAATGACTCCTTGTTCTTTCCTCTTAATTCTTTCTTCTTCCCTAACTCTGATTTGCATGCTTGGCTTAGGGAGAGACTTGGACATAGAATCAGGACTCAGGCACCCCATATCAGGGGTGCAATTCTCCCTTTTCCACAGAGAAGTCGTCCTTGGTTTCCATAGTCATTTGGGGGCCATTCTTACAAGAGATCATCACTGCCCTCCTCCAGGTGTCAAACCGAAGCAAAGGAGAGTGAAAGGAAGCAGAAGGAGGAAAAGAAGAGACAGCTCAGAAGTGTGGAGAACCAGAAAAGAAAGAGTGCAGTTTCTTCATCTCTCCCTCCAGTTTCTTTGTTTTCTTTATGGCTGTCTGATTTGTTCTTTTTGTATTTTTTCGGTAATATTTATCCCAAAGATATCAGTAATCTATTTGCTTTGGGTAGGGTTTTTCTAAAAGTTCCTATAAATACACCAAATTGTCTACCTTGGGGGAAAAAAAAGCCTTCTCTGGTCATCACAAAGTAGGCCTTCCATAAACGCACCCATGGCAAGCATGATAGAGTGAAATAATCCTTTTAAGACAAAGACTTCCGGGCAAAATTTCAAGCTTCCCATGTTTTTCTACCACTAAAGCCAATGGCAAGTCAGGTAGGACTTAGGGGCTTATTATCCATTTTGCACAAGAATAACTCAAAATTTGTAGAGAGGGTTTAGAATTTTCCCTGGGAAACCAATCTCACTGAAACAACGTAATTGAAAGGAGGTTTTTTTTTAAAAAAAGAGTTGAGGTCCCTTACCCGATCAAAAGTGGCTACAAATCCAACAAATTTGCCAATGGAAGGATTCTTGCAAGTTCCCACTAAATTGTTGGGAAAGAAAATCTCAACCCAAAGGAAAATGCCAGTTTTATATATATAGAAGTAACTCTTTATTATTTATTATTAAAGACTGAATTTATGAGGTAGGTAGCCAAAAAATAGCTACAAAACGGTAGTGATTTAGAGCTCTATTTAGATGGAATTAAAGCTACAGCTTTTATCCTCCTCCTTTCAGTAAACAGTCATCAGACATTCAATTTGTATCAATAATTATATTGAGGTTCCTCTGACATTTTTTCCCTTCCAAGTCTTTCTCAGTACTTTCTATGGGTGCCCCCAGCAGTGTATGTAGTACAGCACACATGATTAGTCACATCCTTCAACATGTCTCAGTAATATTAGATTAACTTCAGCTCCCCACAACTCCTAGAATTCATTTCAGATGCATTTTGGAACTACTTCATCTTTACTTTTTCTAAACATTTTTCTTATCCTTTCTATCGCTTGGTCTGTTTGCACTGCTTTCTGAGGCAATGTTTTCCCTTAATTTTCTGATTTACTATTTCACTCTTCACCTGTATGCAATCTGCTGTTCTGTTAATTGGTAGTGTTTTACAAGCATTATTTTTCTGAAGTATAATACACACATGTAACTTGCACAAGTAATGAGTGTACATCTCAATGAAATATCACTAAGTGAGCATTCCTATACAACCAACATTAAGGAAAAGAATATTTACCAATGCTCTAGAAAACTTTTTTATCCCTTCCCAGTTACTGCCCACTTTCCTGGTCCCCAAAGGTAACACTGTCCTGACTTCTATTTGGTTAGAATCAATCAGTGTTGCCAGCATTTGAACTATAGAAGTGGAGTCATAACTATGTTTTCTTTTGTGTGGCTTCCTTCATTCACCTTTAGTTTTGTAAGATTCAGCCATGTTGTCATGTGTGGCCATACTTTGTTTATTTTAATGACTGTACATTATTCTTTGTATGAATTGATTAAAAACTTTTTCATTCCATTTTAATGGACCTTTGGATTGTTTCTTATTTTTTTCTTCTTCTAATATTGCAGCCATAAGCGTCTATACATTTCTGTCGGTTATTTTTCTAGGAGTAGGAATCCCTGGGTCCTAGGATATGCCCATTTGGTTTTGTTGTTTCTTTCCTCCCACTGTATTTCTTTTAAAACCAAATCTCATCTGCTTTTATCTTTCAGAAATTCCTCTAAATGACTGTTGATCACATTCTTTCCTCTTTGCCATAGTGTCATAAACTTATTCTCATTTTTTTAAATATCATTTGTACCATTTCAGGGACTTAGGAGAGGGAAAATTCATGAATAGGTATGGTAAACTTGCCCCTTTAAAGTAAAATCCAAACCGCTTTGGACTTCAACCAAAACGAGGAGGTACAGATTATCCCTTCAGATTGGCCTGGGAATTGAGCTTAGATTTAGTTTTCCAGAGTTAAAATTTGATTTCCACAAGGAAGTCTATCACTGCTAACACTATGTTTAGATCCAATATCACAAATCTTTACTGCCTTTTAAAAAAATCAACCTAATTACCCCTACTCCATACTCCCTGAAAAGTTTATTAAAATAGTATTGATTATACATTCCAATTTACTTCAAATATTTAATTTTACTTTCTACTCATATATTTTCCTTCACAACTCTAAATAGGAAATAAGTAAAGCTTAATTTCATATAGCCTTTTTGTCGTTCCCTATTACAGTCTATGAACTTGACTAATAAGATTGTAGTTTATTTAATTCTTTTGATGTGCAAATAATATACAGTAAGCATTTCCTATGGAAGCAGACAACTAGCTCTGGGGAATTCCTAGATGTCACATGTCTGAAATGTGCCTGTTCCACTGTCTGCCAGACCTTTGATCCTAAGCATGAGTAGCAGTGACAGACATAAGGCAAACCTCGTCTTGTCTCTGCAGATCTACTTACAAAGGCTTTTCAAGGTCACAGTTTCACATGTCCTAGCATTGTGCCAAGGGGGAGAATACTAATCAGAATCTAGGAAGTAGCTCAAATAGGATATAAGTGATGAACTATCTGTGATTTGAAGGTCTTTTCGTGTCTAAGTCTTAAAAATACACAATATATATTTTAAAGTAACTGTTTTTTACATATTGTCTTTCACGTATTTATATATATTAATACATGAAATCATAATTTTGTTCTATTTTTAAAACTATTTTTTGCTTTTATTAAGAACTTTTCGTGTTTCTATAAATTCCTGTATCTGTTGATAATAACTAAATGAACAGTCTAATGAGAACTAGACATAGTAAATCTCCATGTGTATATATAATGGAACTATAAATGGTGTTCAGAAGATTAGGATACCATATGTGGATTTTTTATGTGTTGTTTTATGGGGTTTTCTTCACATCTTTATTTACTTTTTTATTTTTAAAGAAGCTTTAGATTACATAAATGTTACATTAAACATATATGCCCTACCCCTCCCCCTCCCACATTTCCCCACATTAACAACATCCTTAATTAGTGTGGTACATTTGTTACAATTGATGAGCACATATTGGAGCATTGCTACTAATGGTGGACTACAGTTTACATTATAGTTTATACTCTGTCTCGCACAATTTTGTAGGTTATGACAAAATATATAACAGCCTGTATCCATCATTGCAACGTCATGCAGGACAATTCCAATGTCCTGAAAATGCCCCCATATGACAACTATTCTTCCCTCTCTCTCCCCACAGAACCTCTGGTGACCACTGACTTTATATCAGTGATAAGAGTTCTTCCATTGTTAGAATAAGTCTAGAGTAGAACAATAATCAGTCTACTTTAGCCTACTGTTCATTCCCCAATCTTGAGGATTCTGGGATGGTGATGCCCACTCTACCTCTAACTGAGAGGGGACTTAGATCCCTGGGGCAGATGGATGGGACTATCTTGCTTGCAGTTGCAGACTCTCTCTGCACCTTGGGATGGACACAGTCCATCATCATCTCCTTGCTAGTTGTCCTGGGTGAATCCAGTGAACTGGAGAGGAGGTCCTGCAACTCAGCTGAGACTCAGGGCTCAACTGGCACATGAATGGACCAAAGATCTAAGTCTCAGGGACACATATTTGACAAATATAGTGCTAATTATAGGTTCAAATAAAAGGAGCAGAAGAGACATGTGTAAGGAAACGATAAATGAGTCGAACTCTGTTACACAGGGGAGCATAAGGCCCACTGACAGGGTGCCGAATTCCTCAGCTTGTCTGCCCTGCTTACCGTGTCTGGATGTCTCTAGAACCCTCAGGAGCCCCATGTGGTTTTGGTACCAAAGAGTGGGTGATAAACTTTTAACCAGTAATGACTAGAACCTTCCTAGGGTTTCCCACTTCTTTTGTCCCACAGCATCTTGCTTTAGAGCCCATATTTCAACTTTTGGTCTTTGATAATACATTTCATCAACATTGCACTTATTCAAGCAGATTATGTAAGTA
>PVKH010010430.1:0-18266 GCA_004027955.1 Chaetophractus vellerosus | reverse complement strand
ATCTGAGGCCCCTTTTCTCTTTGTGCCTCTCCTTATGAGGGCAAGAGTCTGGCAATCAAAAGGACATTCCCACTAAGAGCCCATTTCTAGACCACTCTCCTGAGAGCTCAGAATTCCATGTCCAAAGCCCCAAATGTACTTCTGCAGTCTGTGAAGGCTATTTTTTTTCAGGTCTGTCCTCTGTTGGAAAGTTCCCAGGCCGTTCAGGGGCTTATGGAGCTTCTGAGTGTGGGAAGGGTTGTCCATACAAGTGTAGGAAGACCATGAGAGAAGTGGGAGATGGAGCTGGAGGTGGAAAGGAATGGGAGGGGGCCAAGGGTCTGCTCTTCCTGTGCAACTAATATGAGAATTCCAATTTTGATTTTGGCTTTTGAGTCTTGGAGTCTAAGGGGGATATGGGCTGGTTGTCCCTTATGGACAACTGTGTTCTGACTTGGACTGGGCTGGGGATGGAGAAATACAGGAATGGTAGAGGAGTGGTGTTAGGTGGTCAGTAGTCAGTTTGGGCAGAGGGGAAATGAGCTTCCCCTCAACCCAAAGGAAAAAAGGAAAAGAAAGTAGAATTTTGTCCTGCATCTTTCCCACGCAATTAGAATAAAAGATTGAGAGAGTAAAAATGTGCAATCCAGCAAGTATTTATCATGCTTGTTATGAATGTATATTTGTGAAAGTAGAAGGGAAGAACATATTTCATTGAACAATTTTTAGCTAGATTTATTACTTTTAAATATTTAGAATATGGTACATTGGCCTCCATCTGTACTACTGCCCCAGGCCTTGTAAACGTTAGGGGTGAGCCTGGTGCCTGCAGTGGAAGTCCCCCAGGATGGTGGCCATTATTAATTTATATTTTCATTTCTTTCCTACTACGTTGGGAGATGGTCTATTTCCCAATGACAGTCAATATTTAGCATATAACTGATCTTTAATAGATGAGAGTTGAAAGAATGGATAAAGGCAAGACTTTAAAATGCACTAATTTCCTCCCTCAGCGTTGGAAGACAGGAAGCATCTCCAGTATGGGGTCGATTATATCAATATATATTTTTTAATCTTAAAATTTAGATACCCTTGGAATGATCATCTCACTTTCTCCTCTGTCAGCCTAACCAGTAGGTGTAAAGATTTCTTTCTGCATTTTCTACAAATGCCTTTAAGGGAAGGGAAAGCGAGGGAGGGGAAGGGAGAGAAGAGGGGAGGGAGGGAGAGAGGATGGTATCAACTACTGGAAGCTACCCTTTCCCTCCAGAACCACCTGTCTCCTTTCTGTGATACAATAGTTAAGATCAGGCTGTGTTTTAACACCTTGGAGTGGAAATTTGCCTAATTTGATGAGAAAGTTCATTAGTTGGTGGAGGTGTGTGGTTGTCTGCTTGGTAAAGTAAACTCTACTTTATAAATATGTTGTCTTGGCCTTGATACAGAAGACAAGCACATTAAAATAAACGCACGCTATTAAAAACTTAAGAACCAGGAGCTAACAACATTTCTCACTTTTGACACCACTGAGTTTTCAGTCACACATTCTGCAATTCCGTATTGCCTATTAACTGCACCTAGGATGTGATTAAGGGGTGGGCTAGTTGGGCAAATTAAGCACTGTTGGAATAAATCTGAAATATAGTGCCAATTGATTCATCTATCTGTGCACAACTCTACACACAACTGGTGAAATATAAGTTCCCTCTACTCCTTTCAATGCATATCATACATCCTTTGAACATTTTTGAAGATAAGTCAAGAAAAAATAAGTTATTTGTAATTTATCATTCCCATTCTCTTTTATGAAGGGCAGATAATGGCAGCTTGTATTTCTTTATTTTGCTCATGACAAACAAACTCATAATCGCCTGGGTAATGGTCAGTGCCATGCTTGAAGTCTATTTAAATTGTGGGTACAAACATGCAAGTGTTGCAATAGAAACGAGGACAGAGTTAAATTGCTGGGCATATGAAAGGGATAGGAGGAAGTGGGGAGTCCCCAGAAGAGGTGCCAAGAAGCAAGGAAGGCTAGGCAATAGAAGAAGTAACAGAGAAGACACAGTGGTTGAGAATCTGGGACATATAGAGGAGGGATGTGGGTAATGAGATTTTTCAAGTGAAATATTGTACATTAATGGGTACAAACTTCCTCCTTCATCTCCTTTATGTAATCTTTAGTAGTATGCATTGGTATTTAATACTCTTAGGCAAAAGAAATTCGCAGGGCGTTTGGGGAAGAAATGGGCAGTGCTTGAAGAAGCAGTTGCATTAATTACAAACACACTGAAAGGGGTATATATATTCTATTAAAAGAAAATAAGTATTTGTGTGTTTATGACTTTGTGTATACATGTGTGTTTGCCTAACCAGATGTCAAATCATTAACCTGTCTGGAATGCCCATTTGTCTTGATCTGACCCTGGGTGAGCCTGGAACTCAGAGTTTGATGGAAAAATATATTCAATATTAAGCATTCCTTAAACATTGGTTGTTTGGAGACTGAATTACACAATAATGCCATGTGTTCTCTTCTCTCTTGTAGCTATTGTTTTTAGTTCATTTGTTAAACAAATATTTGTAAGGAGCCCATACAGAAATATATCCCTCTAGAGGCATAAATTTACTTCTGATAAAAGAGAATTTATGGCTTTTTATCATTTTAGAGATGAATAACATTGTTGCAGTAAGAGAAATTTGGGCTTTGATAAGTCAACATTATATCTAAATGAAGCATGTATTTCTAAATTTCAGGAAATTGTCCTGTTTAATGGAAAATAATGAAATAGTTAGTGGCACTCTAATTTATTCAATACTTGGCTTTCAGTTATCATTTTATATTTTAGTGACAACTTATCAAATATCATTTATGAGTTCCTGCTTCCTGTTAGTAACTTCTACTCTGGCATCTCACACTCAACGTGTCCAAAAACAAATCTTACATGCATCTCTTCAAAAAAGAGCTTTGGGAGCAGATGTGGCTGAAGCGGTTGAACTCCTGCCTCCCACATGGGAGGTCCTGGGTTCAGTTCCCAGTGCCTCCTGAAAAAACAAACAAGCAAACAAACAAACAGAAAATGAACAAGCAAAACAAGTGAAAAGGCCCACTCAGGGAAGCTGATATGGCTCAGTGGTTGAGCGCTGGCTTCACACATATGAGGTCCCAGATTCAATCCCTGTGCCTGGTACCTAAAAAAAAAATAAAACAACCAAAAACCTTTGCTTTGACTTCTGAGATCTCCTCCGTGGGATGAAATTTCATCCTTAGGACTCCAAAATTCTCTATGAATCGCCAATCTTCCTTTCCATCTACATTCGGTCACTCAATTATCTTTGATTGCATTTCTTAAAGAGATGCATTCATTTACTTTTCTGTTGGTAGATCAGAGTTTGATCAGAACATAATGATCTATGGAAAGAGCATCTAACTTAGTCTTGCCATCTTTATTCTCTGTTCCTGTTACCATGTTGCATATAGATGACAGAATAATTCTAAAGTACAACTCTGATCCGATCATTCCCATGCATCCAAACCATTTCTTGTTTTACCTTTTCTGCTTAATATTACCCAAACAAATTCATCTAGTCTTATATCTGACCATGTCTTCATCTGAACCTCACCCTCCATGTAAACTGGCTGCCTTTCCACCTCTCTAGCATGATCTATGTCTCCCTGCTTCCTTACTTTGACTGATGGAATGCCTTCCACCTAACATACTCCTCTTGCTATCTCTCCTTAAAATTGTACCCTTAAAAACTCAGAACATGTAGTATAGGTTTCAGCTTATTAAACCATTCCTTGTTTTTATTCATTTACTTGCATTTAAAAAAAAATACTCAATGAGTAAGTACTGTGTGTCAGAATGTTCTAATTAGTACTTTTTGGAGTTCAATAAAGAGAAACTCAAACTAAACACCTTTAAAAGAAGGATTTATTTAAATGACACTGGATACATTATGAGGAAAATTGGGATTTTAAAAACATTTTCTTTGTACACATTTGTTCTTTGGGTTTATTCAACACCAGATAGATTTGACCTTCTAAAAAAATCAGTAGATTTGTAATTAAAAAGGAGTTTTTCTATAAAAGCACCGAGCTGTTTCAGAGAGTCCAAAAACTAGATCATAGTTTAATTTCAGGAAAATCTGAATCTTAGAACAAAAATGGCTACCATGTCTCTTTCCAATCATCATCTCACTGCATTTGTGGTACATCACCATCCACTGATGCCTTTACTTTTTCTTTACTCATTCCACAGGTCAGAACATGGCAAAAGAAGTACCCAATATCACATATTCTGAGTTCAGGAAACAGTTGTCAGACTGGATTGATGTTTTAGTCCATTCCAAACATCCAGGAAAATCCCTGATTGGTTCGACTTGGACTGATTGCTGATCTTTGAGCCAGGGGTTAGCCCCACTTGGTATGAACAGTGTCTCTAACTTCCAGAAGGGTAAAGGGGCTCTTTCAAGAAAAGGGAGAGCTGTGGGCACATAAAATCATAGATGTCCATTCCAAAGGTTTCCAACGATGAAGAAGACCAAACATTGACTGCAAGGAGGTTAGGATGGAATGGACAAATGAGGGGCTTCCTCTGGACACATTTAAAGGCATTTTCAAATCCAACAGGATATTTTACCTAAACTTAGTTTTTTCACCTTTTTTGGGCATTAAATTGTGATTTTACATTTCTAAATATTAACACCAATTTTATCATTTTGGTATGAATACATTTAATGTGAATTTTCTTAATAGCCATACTTGTAGGGAAATGCAAGATTGAATTAGACTTTAATGTATTTTTCAAGTAACTAAGTTTTATCAGCATGTTTTCACTCCTTCCACCTAACTTTATTTCTCTTCAGGACTCTTCCTAACCATTCTCAGTTTAATGGGATTGCTCCACTTAAATTTTCCAAAGCAGCCTGAATATCTGTCCAGATATATAAAAATGTTGGAAGAGACTTAAATTTCAACCAGGGAAACAAAGCCCGCAACCCCTCCTGCAGTTCCTACTTCCTTCTTCCCTTACACCTGGGCTGTTTTTATTTATCTAGCAGAACAGTTCCTGCCAAAAATATATTTAGCACATTTTACTCCTCTAATTACTGTAACACAGAGAATCTTCTCCAAGAAACTTGGATAGGGTCCCTACACAAAGAGCCAAATGAAGAGAGGAGTGAGCTGTTCCCCAGAAATGTGTTTAGTATGGTTTTGTATGAGATGTTGGGTGGTGAGAACACTGGCCACAGCGTCCAAGATAGAGAAGTTGGGAAAATCATAATAACTAGTGGCTATTGTTTTTAGAGTGATGGAAAGTGTAATGACTATAAGATTTACCAAGCACTTCCCAATTTCTCTTTCCAAGTCATTAATTAGTTCAGTGATTTTTTTTTATTAAAACAATTTACAATTGGTCTTTATAGACCTGTTCCCTTGAGGGTGTCTAATCTCTATTTAGGTTCCTTCTCTGTATTATCCTTCCCCCTGCCTTTGAGCGTCACTTCCAGACACTATTCTAAATGACTATCTCTCTTGAATAATCCCAAATTTCTTTATCTCTTAATATTTCCAGAGAATATGTGAATGCCTTTTTCACAGGACCTGGAAGACAATGTTTAAAATGGTACAAAAGTGTGCTATAATTAACAAAAACAAAAATAAATAAATAAAGATCCTTAACACCTAGAAGATTTGCATTTCAAGGGTTGATATGCAGTTATAATATTTGAGAAGACAGAATCCTATAAATATTCCTTTGATTGTTAAGATGCATGCAGCATCAAGTAAAGAGTTTTCCCAACAAAAAGGAAAGAAAACTATATTGATCTCTAACTTTTGCTGTTGTTACTGACCCTTGAATAGATTAATTAATAAATTCACCATGATTTTTTTCTTAAGTAGCAAATTTAAATCTCCTCTTATTCAGAGTTTAAAGGTTTCTTTGATTCACTTTTGGTTATACACTGATGTGCTTGCGATAATTTCACTTTTGTTTCTGATATCTTCAAAACTTCTAAAACTGATAGTATAATTTTAAGTAATAAGGAAGAGTCCAGGATGGTTGTCTGTTTTTCATATATGACTAAATCGAAGATTTTATTCTTTTCCTTAGTTGAAGTATAAGTATACTATTTAAATTTTAAGAATTATCTTCTAAGATAAGCCGGACATTTTTAAAGCAGTATGGGTGTGAATTCTGGAAGGTGCACAGATTGCTCAGACCAAGTGCTCTCAGCTTGGAAGCTCCTGACCTATTCTGAGAGCTGTGACAGTTTCTATTTTCTTCTATCACATTGTCTGACATGTGACTAGAAATCACCTATTCAAAAATTGATTGCCATTTCAATATTGTCTCATGGTATAATCTGGTAAAATACATTTTAAGTGACAGCTAAAAATTAAGTTCAAATTAAAATTCATCCACATGGGCCACCTCCATGCAAATGACTCCTCTTGCCTCAGTCATGTAGATAATCACATAAAGAGATCTGTGTTCATAACTCTAAGATATTCTTCATGTGCCATCAATATCAACTTCTTACTCCTCTGTGTGGCATTTGACATCTATTGAATGACCTATCCTCATTTCAAAAGTATTAAATACTGAAAACAAAATATATATCCATCAAAATCAAGACATTTGCAACAAATATGGATTTGAAAGAAAAAAAAACATTCAAATCATATAAACTAACCAGGAATTTCTTAGATGAATAAACTGAGGTCCAGGTAAACCCAAAGAGAATATTAGTTACCAAACATGACACAGAAATGTAGGAGCAGAGCCTGAAACAGAAATAGATTATTTTATGTCTCAGTCTGGTGCTTTTTCCACTGTGACTATCTGCTATGCACGTATAAAAGAATTTAAAAAATAGTAGAAATGAGAGAAATAATTTGGATGCAAAAACACTAGATTCATCCTCGCTGGGTATCTTTCCACTTTAGGGGGAAGAGGGGAAATCTCAGAGGTAAAATGATAGTTGAAATAAAGTATGCTAGACAGTCTAGCAGGGCAGAAATGTTAAACTTTGTCAGATCATTAATTCCAGGAAAAGGAGAAACTGGGATTTCTCTGAAATTCATCAAGTTTAAAAGGTTAAGAGTAAGCTTTGTAGCTTGGAAGATGGATTGTATTCTATAAACCACTAGTTAATTTATAAAACATGAGTTTTAAAAATAATCTAATTCCATTTAGTATCTATTGAATTAGCTGACCTTTTCGGCTAGCAATTTGGTTTACAAAATTTTTTAAAAATCCCTTGACTCACTAAATCAAGTTTCTGGGAAAGAATACTAAAATAAATAGCAAATTAAGTAATATAATATACACATTAAATTATACTTTCCATGATTAATTATAATAATGAAAAGAGAAATGGCTAGCATGCCTAAGAGTAGAGGACTCCTTAAATAAGTTACTATGGGTCTTCAAATGAAAAAAAGCAATGTGGCTGTTCACAATAATAATGGTAAACTCTGGAGAATCCTGAAAAATTCTTTTTTATAATAGTAAGTAAAAAGGCAGAATATAAAATTACCAAGGTGTTGGACATGGTTCAACTTAGAAATACTTATAAATATGAACATTTACTTTAGGACGTGGAGACTGTATGAGCGAATGTTCTCTCCCCCACTCCTCCCTCCCTTTCTCTCTCACTCAATATCTTTAATAAATGCCATCCAAATCCCCTGACTCATCTCATTCTCACTGCTGTATCTTAGTCCCTTCTCAATGTCTCCCCTCAGTAATTTTGGACATGCCCAGTGCCACTGCATAAGTCCTCGGCAGAGCCTGCCCAGGTATTTTCTTCCTCCTTTCTAGATGACCTTGGCTCCCAACAAAAGAATCAGAGAATCATCCTTGATATTGATATTGCTGCTGCTGCCTGTCCCTTTCCAAGAGAGTAATGTCCTTCTTAGGAACGAACTCCTTATTGGCCATAAAGCTGTAAGACTAGAGAGCAAACCTATGGAGCAAAGTAGATCCCCCAGGAAATCAATAACAGCCAGGCTCAATTAATGGGTCAAGGCTCCACCAGACCAGAAACATGCATTTCTGTCTTGTATGAATGCCACCCACTATGCAGAGTGCATTTAGGTTGCCCAATTAGGAC
This sequence comes from Chaetophractus vellerosus, assembly GCA_004027955.1. NCBI lineage: Eukaryota > Metazoa > Chordata > Mammalia > Cingulata > Chlamyphoridae > Chaetophractus > Chaetophractus vellerosus. The sequence goes on along the minus strand of PVKH010010430.1, from coordinate 10,166 downwards.
TCACCTATTGCACATGGTAATTCTGTCCACAAAGCTCTGAGACGCTCCCATTCCAACCTCGTTTCTAGGCATTGAGAAATGAGCTCTGACTTCCCTTGTTCCTTCATGTTTTAAAGAAGCTTGGCTTTTAGTGACTCCACCTCTTGTTAGTGAGCCTCACATTCTGCCCCTGCCACAAGGAAATCCTCACAAGTCCTCTCCCTGTCAGGCTTTCTCGAACCTATCTGTGCTTTGTCACATGCTGTTTGCTTTTCTTGTACAGACAGTCACCTAGCGCCTAGCACAGTAGATACTCAATGAAAAGTTTTGAATGAGTCAACCATTCTCTGTTGAGGACTTTGTTTGGGAAATGAAAAATATAATTTGATGAACCATTTTTACAAATTGAGCATACTCATAGGAGCTTCCCTTTATTTTTCTACAAAATGTTTCAACATCTTACCTCATGTGAAAAAATATAAAACTGTGCTCCCTAATCATCTTTCTTTTATCTTTAGAAAATTGTTGTAAACACTTATTTTAAGAAAAAATGAATTTAAAATTCATATAAAATACAATCTATTCTGTTTTATAATTACCTTTCATATGTATATTCCTGATTTCCATATTTTCTTTTATATTTAGTAAAACCCCTTATGAATATACTGCTTTATTTGATCTTTCATTTTTTCATTCATTCATTCGGTCAGCCAACAAATAATTATTGAACACTTAATCTTCGCCACTCTACCACCAGCCAGAGATTCAAAATGAACCCAATAGATATGCACATAAAGTCAGGGGCAAGGGCAGCAACAGGGGGTAAACATATAAAAATATGTAAAGAACGGGGTCATCATAGTTGTATAAGTACTACAAAAGAAAACTGCAGGGTTCAATGGCATTGTGAAATACTAGAGAAGAAATCCCTATGTAAGTAACCTTGAACTGGATCCTGAATGATGGGTAGGAGTCATCCAGGCGAAGCATGTGGATAAAGTTCCCCGAGTGAGGGAATGGAATATACAATACTGCAGAGGTAGAAACAAGCTTGATAACATTGAGAAACAGAGGGAAAGCCAACATGGATTAAATGTAGTGAGAGAGTAGAGTGAATAGAAATGATGCTGGAAATAAAAATGGGCTTCAGAGTACTCAGAGCCAAATAGGCTAAATTAGGGATTTTAAACTTTATTCTTAAAGCAATGAGAAGACAGCAATGGCTTTTGAGCAAGAAAGTGAAATGGTTTCAAAATAGTACTTCTGGCTCCCCAGATAAAAAGCTATTGTAGAGCTCTTGCAATAGGTGACATGAGGATGAAGAAAAAGGAAAAGCTTCAATATTTATTTTGAAGGCAGAACATATAGAAAGCGGTGATTTCTGATATTAGTAGACTTACAATTATTAATCTTATCTCAAAGAAAAGGAAATTGGTTTTCAAAGATACATGTGCTAAGGGTTCATAAGTGTAAAATGTGAGTATCAGTGATGGGGCAGTCTCTTTAGTTAAAATTGAAATTTATATTTAAAAAAATTAAGAGGGGTATGGCCCTCAGTACTGCTGTTGATCAAATACTTCTGGTTCTCCCAAAGATACCCTTGAGGCACTTCCCTTGATGTTAGGTTTGGTATGGCTAAAGAAACGCCTGGTTTTGGCCAAAGTAATAGAGCATAAGTATCACCTGTCACTTCTGGGTGGTAGCTTTAACAACAGCCACATTATTTTCCCTGTTTTCTTTCCATCTAACACACTGTAGATGGAGGATGCTTTACCAGCCTGGCCATCAGAATGAGGAGAACATAGTGCAGGTCCCCAGATAACCTCTGGTGGGGATCTAGTAGGAACAAGGCATCAATGTTTGTTACTCTAAGCCACTAAGTGCTCTGGAGTAGTTTGTTACTACAACAAAGCCTATCTCATTCTGACTGGAATTTGAGGTTTCACAGAAGGCTTTATCATAAATAAGCAGCAGAGAGGAAAACAGAAGCCAAAACTATCTGACACCAGATACAATGCTTCCCCCACCATGCTCACAAAATCTTCCTCCCAGTATTGCAAATACAAGGGTCCAGGGAATTAAAGAGCAGCTTGGTGAATGAACACATGAAGAACTGGATGCGAATGGGAAAAAAAGAGAAAAGATGAGCACCATAACAGTTGGATGCAAAGAGTAGAGTTATTTCAACACATTGAAAAATCACGAGGGGTTTGTTGTAACTGAGAAGGGAGAATGAAAATGAAAGTTCCCAAAAGGAATAACGTACTATAATATCAATTTTAAAACTAGTTACATAGAGGAATCATTGCAGCTTGAAATGCATTTTAAGATTAGAATTAAAGAAGAGTGTTAGTACAATTCGAGGCAGACACAATCAGAGGAAAGTGTTTTTTGTTTGTTTTTTACACCAAGAAATGTGTAGATAGGTTCACATAGTAATGGGCTCTGGGACTAAAGGTCAATGGAGTCACAAAAATTAATCTAACTTTCACTTGTCCAAACGATTCCATTTTATTTCAGGATGAAATTCTACAACTTATGTCAGGGTCAGCTATATGGCAGTAAAGAATCACGTTTCAGGGTAAGTGGTTTGAAATGGCTCCAGCTGCCCCCTTAGTCCTCCTTTCTTTAAGAGTGGTTGTTAGAGAAGATCAACATATGGCAAATTTGGCAGTGAAACATCATTAGTGACAAATACTCATAACTGCAGATACTTGGAAGAATTTTGAAAATTACAAAGAGTCATAGGGGCTCTGATGGTATATGCGACTTGGAGATGTTGCCATTTCTCTCTGACGATAAGGACCTTATGCATTTTACCTCACCAGTGTTCATTCTCCTGCTGGACTAACCATAGCCTGGAGATTTTATTTCAGGGATGCATCCTAAATCTGCACAACACATTTTTGTGGTCACAGTGATTGGTTCAGAGACGACACTTAGACATAAGATAATCCAATCAGATTTGCTGGTACTCCTTGAAAACAGTCTCTCTTCATTGGATTTCCCATTGTGAAGGTGTAAGACTGGAGCTTCTCTATCTATCTTATCACTGGGAAAGGACAGCCTGCCTAATGGAGCCAACTGGGAAAATAGTAAAGAGGAGATAAGGAGACACTGGGTCCTGTGATATGGTAATGCTTCCTGCATTAAGTCATGTCTTCAACCTGGACTCGGCTGCTACAGGAGCCAACAAAAATTCTTTTTTTTGCAAGTTTCATTGGGTGAGTTTGTTGCTACTGCTGCTGTTGCAGTGGTATTTTTGTGTCATCATGGACTAGAAGAGTCGTAAGTGGCGCAGTGTTCTCGAGTTAGAAGATCTCTACGAAGAATGTCTTATAATCAACCATTCAAAATCTCAGCTGTCTATAAAATATATTTAATTATCTATTCAATAAATATTTTGGAGCTCCTCCTTGCTTAAGAGAATGGGAGTGGTAAAAGTAATGCACAGACTGGGCTTTCAAGAAAGTCATCATTTAGCTGGAAAGGGAACGTGAGTAGATAATTGGGGTTACAGGGCAATAAGCGCAGAGACAGTGGAGTCTGTAAGGACAAAGAAGTGTGACAAAAAAACCTGTTGGCACTGAGTAAGACATCCTGGGAGGACTGATGCCTCAGCTCTGTTTCTGGGTGCAGAGATCAACATCTGAGCTGAGCTGCTAGTTCAGGGCCTGACACATCATTTCAGCATACAGGACACCAGCTCCCTGACTATTGCAACAGGGAATCTTCTTTCTGCCTGGGGATTTCAGATTCCCAGGATTGCTCCTGTCCCCATCCTATGAATTTAGCAACCAGGGAAAAGTTCCAACCTGTAGCGCAAGCATCTGGAAGTTGCTTTTCTACATCATCACAGACAATCCTTTCTCCTTTGACTGTGCACTGTCTCAATTGTCCTCTCCCCTCTCCTGATCTGGAACATCTGACCCATCCTTCTCATTGGATGTGGATGTCACTGGCCCTATACAAGGCTGCAGAGGTGGTGAGTCCAAGGCAGTGCACCCTTGGGGCCTCCTGGGAGGATGTAAAGATCCCTTCAAATACAGGTGATATTTTAAACAAGTGAGAAAACTAATGTGTTTTTTGTTGTTGTTGTTGTTGTTGTTGTTTTTTAATTCAAGCTGGGCAATAAGAATTAAAACCAGATGTTTGAAAATATTTCCATAGTATGGAATTTTGTTCCTGAAAACAATGTGTTACCTGCTGAAAGCTCATACATTACAAAAAGGAGAGAGGGAAAAATGTTAAAAAGAATAAATCGAGGAAATATAACTTGATTTTTCAAAATATTTGCAAAAATTAATTGTTTTAAAACCAATCATTGTTGATATCATAGAAAATTGGCGTTTATTAAGTTCAACTCACCTGCCTCCTCCCCCCAAAAATTACACAACTGGAGCATAGATAAGCTCATGATTTTATGAATTAACATTATACACACACATACACATTGTTGGGTTTACTATATAAATGAAAATTGAACTGGAAATAGAGACAGAAATTGAAATTGGAACCAGATCTTTAAATAACTGTATCATCCATTAAAACATTTAAAAATAATTAAACATATACAAACACATTTATTCTCACTAAAATGTTGTGTAAGTGGTATTATATAGTTTTCTGCTCAAATATATTTATCATGGTATATTGAAATTTTATATTGTTAACAAATAGAACAATGTTAAAGACTTTCATTTTATCACATGTATTTTTGCATTTTGGGGTACTTTATACAGAACTTTATATTATAGTGTGTATAAATACATACATATATATATACATTCCTTAACAAATATGTATTTGAGAAAGCATTTAAAATATATTGCTGCTCAGCGTGTGATTAAAAAGTAAAAGACTGAAATTGCTATGTTAGATTATGAACTACATGAGGGCAAAGATCCTTTATGCCATTGATTTTCACCCCCGGTGCTTAGTAGTGGGTCTGGTACATTATAGATGCTTTTTAGGTAAATGAGCGAATGAAAGGATGAAAGTGTTATTCTGAATAACATTATTTTCTAAGGTTACCGAGAATTATGTTACCTAGAAAATATTAGTATTATCAGACATTCATTAATTTCTAGCTAACATTTTGGGGCTCAGCATTTTGCATTATATTTTTGTTTGTATATCTTTATCTAAGGCTAGACTCTTATCTCCCATTACTTGTACGAAACAATTGTTTGATGAATGAATACATGTACACGTCAACAGGCACTATTATGCTTGTGAGCGCATTTCCTGTAGAACAGACTGAGCACCGCCTTATAACAAACAGCTTTGTGGCCTGCAGCAAAATGCCAAAGATGTGAGTTCTCTGTTCAATTTCAGCCAAGCAGAGCTGTTAGGTTTGCTGATTGTCTTCTTATCAGATGATGTGGAGGTTTGGATTTGAAAAAGCTTAGATGTTTTAAGAAACCTCATCACCTGAATTTCTTGAAGGGAAGAAATAAATTTTGATCTAGCTTAAAGAAATCTCTTTTACGATGTATACTTAAACTGCAGTGTTCTAGAATTTCAATCACGGGCTGTTGGGAGCAGGTGTAACAAATGTTTCCAGAATCCAGGGGACAAACGACAAGCTGTGGTGCTTGGATCCATTTGATAATGGAGAATACTTGACTAAGATGTATCACACACTTTTTATTTATTTGCAGTAGCTTAGAGGCAAATGCGCAATTCAAGGCTAGTTTTTAATGTGAAGCATTAAATTAAAAGCTTCCCTTGGGGATTTTAAATAGACTGCTAAGAGAATAGTAACTCTCAACTCTTTTATGATGATTTTGCTTGCTTTTAAATCATTTTTAGAAGGGGTGGGATTTTTGCCTGGCATTTTTAAATCACACAGCTCAGAAGATATTTAGTTATGTGAATTGTATTGATAGGTTTAAAACAAAGTCATGATCCTGCTATGAGAAGTTAATATAAATCATTTTAAAATAATTGCTCTTCTACTTTGGGGTTATTTTTATGTTGGACATAGCAAGGAAGAAGTCCTTTAGTATACCTCTTAAGGGATTTCATATTTGGATTCTGTATGCTTTTGAGAATGAGGAATACTTATTCTCTCTCTTCCGATGGGGAAGAAGGATTTTGTCGAAACATCTCAATTCTTTTGGCCTACCCCTTACTCCTCCCTGAGGAGGTTAGGAGTTACCTGGTTGGTAGGTTCAGCCACTGGTCCCCATTTCTCTCCTGGGTGGAGATAATCAATTCCAAGTCCCCAAGGCATGGAATTTGGTTTACATTTGCGTTATTCCCCTCCCTGACAACTTGGACAGAGATACCCTGGAGTTTTTATTCTACAATCCATTTGTTGCAAAGCTCAGATTAATGTGTGTGTGTTGGGGGTGGGAGAAGTGGGGAGTTCAGGTGATGAAAATGGAGAGGATATTAAAATGCCCACTATTGACTACATTTCTAAGCTAAATATCACAATCCTGCATTTATTAGAAATAAAATTGATATATATGTTTCTATCTGATTGTATTGTTTTTCCATCTTAATTGTTTTCTAATTCAGGGAATAACACAGTATATCCTTTATTGGCTGCATGGAAATCCATTATCTACTGCTTACATCTGGTTTTCTTAATTTACCATCATATATCCTGTTCGGAAACTAAGCCATATTATTTCCAGTGTCCAAATATTCCAAATCTCTCACAACCACATTTTTTGTTGCGTAGTACAGCACCACATTCTGCTTTCTGTTGATTAATTTTTCAGGACTTGCCTTATACATTATTTGCTTTAGGACAAGAGTCTAGAGTTGGTGGCACAGTTTCTCTTGAAATGGGGAAAATCCTCCAATCCTGAACCTGCATTTCTTTAATGCAAGGGTCAGCAAACCACAACCCACAGGCTGAATCCAGCTCACCACCTGTTTTTATAAATAACATTTTATTGGAACATATTGCTCCTTCACTTATGTATTGTCTATGACTGCCTTCTTAGAACAGCAAAACTTAGTTGTTGTCACAGAGAACATTTAGCCCTCAAAAACCTATACTGCTTACTTCCTAACTGGCCCTGTACAGAAAATATTTACCAAAATTAATTTAAAGGATTAGTTGCCTAAAATCCAATAGCAGTGATGCTGTTTAGATAAAGGCAGTATTTTCTAGTTTACCACAAGCCCTATCAGTACCTACTATATTATATTCACAGAGCATCACTCACCAATGCTCTGAGCCTGGCTCCCATTGACATCTGTGTGTGGGACTCCTTCTTAAAGGAGATTACCTTTATGACCACAGTCATAGACATGTCCACTGTCCCCACAAAAGACTGTACACAATTTAATTGTGCATCTACCATTCTGTTTTGCCATCAAGTTGTTTATAACCCTTAGAATGTGAACTCTCCCTATAAAAAAACTTCCAACATCAACTTTAACATCAACTTTTTACACCAACCGCAAATATTGCAGTAACTCAATTCAATTCAATTCTGACTCTGACTACCTGGAGTTAGGCCAGACTTCACAGGATAAAGGCAGTCCTCTACAAGATTGCCCTGAAGGTGTCAGTGACAAGTTTGGGGGCCCAACCCACCAGCTTCTGATCAACTGGCTACAAATTCTGGGGATTCTACCACCCCCTCAGGTTCAATAATTCACTGTAATAACTCACAGAACTCACTGAAAGTGCTTTACTTATAATTAGAGCTTTATTATGGCAAAAGGATACAAATAAGAAGAAGCCAAAAGAAGAGACACATAGGGCAAGATTTTGGAAGATCACAAATGCAAGCTTCCATGTCTTCTTCATTTGGAGACAGAAAGTGTCACCCTCCCAGGGGTTTATTTTGTTTATATTTTTACCTCTCTGTTCTTCATAGTAGACAATTTCTATTGATCTGGCTTCAAGTTCACTTACTCTTTCCTCTATCATCTCCAATCTGCTATTAAACCCATTCAGTCTTTTGTTTTGTTTTGTTTTGATTTCAGATTTTGTTGTTTTTAGTTCTAGAATTTCTATATGTTTCTTTTTTATGGTTTATATTTCTCTGCCAATGTTTCCTACCTTTTCACTCATTACAATCATGTTTTCCTTTATATTCTTGAGCTTATTTATAATAGCTGCTTTAAAATCCTTGTCTACTAATTCTAACATATAGATCATCTTTATTTTAGTCTCCATTGATTTTTTCTTCTTAAAAATTATTTTTTTCTATCTTTGTTGAGTAATTTGGGATTGTATCCTAGACAATTGTGAATGACAATTTTTAGAGGCCTCTGAAGTGTATTGTTTTATGTGTTCTGGGAGGCAATTAACTTGGATTAACTCAAATTGACAACCTTATCTCCCTTGCAGGAGGAGATCAGTTAATATTTTAGATTGCTTCTGTTAACTTTACTTTAGGGGTTAGCAAGAGATTTGTCTGCAGGATTTCTATCCAAATTATAGCCACCCTGCAAGGTGCATTCTGAGGCATACTGTTGCCATTAAAAACCATGAAAATTGGAAGTTCACACAGTGCTAGTCTCTTTTTCCAAGTGTCAAATATTATTGATTATTTTCCTGCCTTTGTTAGCCTTCTAGCAACTATATAGAGTTGACAAGTTTTACAATTTTGTTCAGAACTTATATCTGTTATTTGGGGGAATGCTACTTGGATAAGAGTCATTTGGACATTAACAAGAGTAAAACAATTGTTTAATAATTTTTAAAAATAATTTTCACTTTAATAGTTGTACACTTTGGGGCTTCCTGTGCCAGCATTTTCTAAAAACACCATCTTACTTAATGCTCACCATCAATGTCCAGTGTTCAGTGCTTTGTGTCTGATTTAATGATTAAGAAACTGAAGATCAGAGAGAGTAAGAAGCACAGAACATAAGTTACAGAAATAGGATTCAAACACAGTTCTGGCTGACAGCTGGCCAGGAATCTTTCCATAGCATCATGCTGCTTTGATTGCATAGCCTGCCAATCTATTGTCTAAAGACTTTTTTCCATATTAAGGAAAGCTATGCTCCATATATAAGGTAATTTTTTCTGATATTAGGGCAAACAATTGAGAAAAAATTCTAATGTAAAAGCAAGTTCCCCAATTTAAATCTGTTTTAATGATTTTCTTATATTTACATTGAATGCTTTCCTCTTCTTAATCTTCATATTATCTTTATTTGATAAGGATGGTTAAAAAAAAGAGTTATATTTCCAGTGCTTTCCCACCACTTATCCAGATCTAATTGCCAAGCACATGAAATGCCTTCCTTTATTCTTAGGCATTAAAGGTCTGTATTAGACGGGGTTCTCTAGGGAAACAGAACCCGCAGGAGATATCTGTAAACAGTATAAGATTTTATAAAATTCTCTCATGTGACCATGGGGATGCACAAGTCCAAATTCCACAGGGCAGGCTGCAAACAAATGGCTCCAATGAAGGTCCTTGATGAGTTCCCAGGAGATGTTGGCTGTCTGAAGTAGAGCTGGAAATTCTCTCTCTGAATGATGAAATCACTTCCCCTTTTAAGGCCTTCAACTAATTGGAGAAGATGTCAATCATTGCTGACGGCAATTTCCTTGGATGATAGTAGGTGTAATCAGCCATCTATGCAATCAACTCACTGATGATTAAAGTCTATGAAATGTCCTTGTATTACAATTAGCCCAGTGCTTGCTCAACCATTACCTGGCTGAGTTGACACATTAGCCTAACCATCACCGGTCAAATCTTCCCAAATATGTTGAAAATGGGGAAACCATTGGGATGTTGTCATTAATTTGTATTTTCCATTAGCAAGGAGTTTAGCTATGTTTCTTACTGCTCCCTCCAAATGAGACAAATAGCTTCAAATTGATTTTTTTCTCATATGTAATCTGTCATGATCACTGCTGTGCATGCTCCTCCAACCTTCTTCTATGTCATATAGATTCATTTCACTGACAACAGAGTCAGCCATATGACCCAAGGTGGATCAATACATCCTCTTGGGAACTTAGAACTTGAGTAAAGGCTCACAGGAATTGAGTACATTTGGAGCTAAGCAACAGAAGAACTTGGAGATCCCCAGTACAAGCTTGGCAACTTTTCTTCCTAATATTTGCATTTATAGCCATTCTTTGGATTCTGGGAGTAACTTTAGTTTTCTTATATTAAATTCCTCTTTATCCCTGCAATAAATTCATTTCTTATAAAAGAAGTTTTTGTTTGTTCACAAAAAGCAAAAGA
>PVKH010010429.1:0-18255 GCA_004027955.1 Chaetophractus vellerosus | reverse complement strand
AGGGCTATTCATCAAAACATCCTGTGTTATAATTGAAGAATTCAGTTCCATTCCCTCCACATCAGAAATTTCTTCTTTCTTACTTGCATCCTAGAAGTAAACAATAGTATTACACTTAATTACCAAAAACTGGGACAAATAGAAAAAGTCCTATTGTATAAAAACAAGAAAACCAGAAGGATGACATACTGAACACAGACTAAAGAACATTGTAAATCCTACTATCGTACTTCCTAAATAGTTTTGATAATATTATGGAAATAGTATGATTGAAAGAAAGTTTTTCAGCAGTTAAAGGGCCAGATAGTAAATATTTTAAGCTTTGAGAGCTATAAGGTCTCTGTCATAACTATTCAATTCTGACATTGTATCACAAAGGCAGCCAGAGACAGTATGTACACAAATGAGCATGACTGTTCTAACAAAACTTTATTTAAAAAATAGGGGCCACAGTTTGCTGACCTCTACTCTTAGATCACTGGCTCCTATTCATTTTGATGTGAGATAAAGAATATAAGAAGGCATTATGCTTTCAAACGAGCCAAAGCCCTTTCAAACAAGAACTACCATTGTGTATGACTGATTTAAATCTTCAATGGAAATGCTGCGGGTTGTTTATGGACTTACTACAGGCATACCTCATTTTATTGTACTTTGTTTTATTATGCTTCACAGGTACTGCATTTTTACAAATTGGAGGTTTGTGGCAACCCTGTATTGAGCAAGTCTAACAGCACCATTTTTCCAACAGCATTTTCACACTTTGTGTCTCTCTGTCACATTTTAATTAAGGTATTACATTGTTTTTTTAGACTTAGTACTATTGCAAACTTAATTAACTACAGAATAGTGTAAATATAACTTTTATACACACTAGGAAACCAAAAAATTTCGTGTGACTCACTTTATTACAATAGTTGCTTTATCACAGTGGTCTGGAAATGAACCTATAATATCACCCAGGTATGTCTGTATATATAATAATATAGGATAATATACTGGGTTATCTACTGCACTGGAATGGGACTTACATGGTTTACTTCAATTAAATCTTGAAATCCAGGACACTGGGCATCTTCTACCATGCTGATCCTTAAAACAAAACAAAACAAAAAACAACAACAACAACAACAAAAAAAAACCCAGCATTATATTCAAATAATTATATACACTGCTATCTTTGGCTTATATTTTGAGTCTATTCTCTAAGGAGGGAATTAGCTTAGGGAATGGGTCAAAGATGGAGCCTGGTCCCAACTCAGGCCTGATCTACAATGACTAGTTTTGGACTCTAGCTATTGAAGGATGCCTTACAACTAAATGCATTCCTTTCCAGAAAGCTCATGAGCCTGTCACCATCTTGGCCAGTCAAGCTAATATGGACCCATCAGCAATACTTTGAATCTCAGACAAATCCAGGCCACACACTAAAGAAAGGTCAGGACAAAGTGACTGCTGAGAGTGTGGAAGCAACAATTCAATTATTGTGTAACTGCAGTTGGTTACATTTATTTGAAAATTATAGCACGATATATTCTAATCTTGAGGTTCTTAACTTGTATTTTATTGGAAACATCTGTCTCATCTTCTAAGTTCATATACATCTATATATACACACATAAATATACATACACACACATACATATATATATACACACACATATACACTCTACTTTTCTAGCTCTCTCTCTTTTTTTTAATTTTAATTTTAATTTTACTGGGAGGTCCCAGGGATTGAACCCGATCCCTCCATATGGCAGACGGATGCCCAACCCCTTTAGCCACATCCGCCCCCCTCTAGCTCTCTTTCAGCTTCACTTTGCCTAAATTACATCTTATCTTGGCTCCAGACTATAACTGTATTTCCTACCTACTTAAACTATCCTCTTTCCTATCATATTTCCAGTGCATTTATTACCTATGGACAGAGCCTATACAGGGAATTTTGATGCATTTGTGTGGAGGCAGTACTGTGTAGTAGAAAGAATACAGGCAGTATCCAGTTTTACCAGTTATAAGCTGAATTTGGACAAGTTACTAACTTAAAACCTCAGTTTTCTCACTTGAAAAATGGGGATTTATTACCTATCTCAAAGGGTTGTTGTGAGGATTAAATGAGTTTATATATGTTAAGGACCTAGAACCCTGTCTAGCCCATAATAGTTATGCAGTACACATTCGCTCCTCCTTCTTTATTTCTGCCATCATTCAAGACCTCAGTCTCAAGGTATTCTCCATAACACAGACACTGGTACAAAAGTGTCTACGTCTCAAGGACCCTGTAAGGGAGGCATTAGCACTGCTGTTTCATAGATGATGAAACTGAAGCTAAGAGTCAATTACCTTGCCGCAAAGTTTCACAGCTGATAAGTCACAGAGCTGGTTTTTACCTCAGATCTGTTGAGCACCAAAAGACATCATTTTCTTTTTAGTTCTGCAGAATTTACTTTGCTTGTCTAAAAGTAAATTTACCAACCTGAAATCTTAAGCCTCAGTTTCTTCATTTATAAAATGGAAGCACTGCCTATATATTACACAGTCATCATAAAACTTAATTAAGATATGTCTCTCACATTTTATCAGCTTAACAATCTGAAATGGTATTTAATTTCCGCATACTGTTAAACTTTTAATAACATGTTAAAGAAATACCTGTTTTCAAGTATATTTGAAAGCAAAGTCTTCTTATCAACAGGATGCTCACTTTCGGTACTCTGAGGATCAAGATTCTGCAGTGACGTAGTAGATTTTCTTAGAAGGCCCATCTTAGCCTTGCTCTGAGACCCAGCTTTGCTGATAGATTTAGGGGTTCTAAGTCTTTGAGAAAGATGCTCAGAAGAGATTGAAAGTCCTGGAAGATGAGAGAAATCTCCTCAACATCAAAACATTTCTTTCATTCACTTTCATTATAACTAGGAAGATAGGGAAAATTCTTCCTATCCCCTACCAACTGGCCACTTTCTCCTGTCAAATGAAGTTTTTTGTTAAAGTCAAATGCCTGCTAGGATTTCCAGTTAAAAATAATATTAAGCACACACATTAGACTCTGCTTCCTCTTGCTATCCCACTGCTATAACTTTAAGAGATGATCTTAAAAAGCAGAAATCTACAAGACAAAGGAAACTAAAGAAGAGACAAAAATAAGAAAATTATGCAAGCTATTATATAGATGGATAAGTGGTGTTATGACTTAGCAGATTCAAGAAAATGAATCCTAAGCCACCAGTCAAGATAGGACAAAGAACAACCCAATTTATACAACAGAACCCTAAAGAAATTTTTGGAGATAACAGTGGGGATAACAGTGGGGTTAAAAGCAGGAGGATCGGTTCCAAGTCAGGTTAAAGAACAATTAGAGCCCCAGATTCCCTTCCTCATTTTGCACAAAACATTTCCCCCCCACCAACCCAATCAGAAAGCTAGGCTTATATCCTTAAAAAGGTAAAACAGAGGAACTCTGGTTTAGGGGATACTAGGTATAGCTGAGAGAAGGGGTACTATGTGGGAAACAAGGGGATTAAGTCAACATATACAAATAAATTGTTGAGACCCTCAGTTTTTTCCCCAGCATGGCTCATACCCACCAGGCAGCAGGTTGGGATAATCTTCTTTGGGGAGCCTGACAAGCCCATAAAAAATACCTTAATACAGTGATGTTTAGTTCCCAGTATAATGGCCCAGCTAATCACCCCACAGTGAAGGCTCTATCCATGAGCACAGAGCTTCGGATCAGCATCTTAGTGCCCCACTTTCAACCATGAGCAGGAGGTGAAAGATCACAAGATATCTAAGAAAAGCCTCTAATACAAGAGAAAGAAACCAAAAACAAACACATGAAAGTATCTTGGAACAAACACTGACTATACAGGGGGAAGAAAATATAAAAACAGAAAGATTTAAGATGCAGCACTTAAGAAACAAATATAGACTTCCAGGAAGAGGGTGGACTAGAAAGACACAGGACTCTATTCTCCTCCAGAAAAATAGAGGACAGGCTGAAACAGCCTAGAAAAAGATTTTTTAGGGTTTAGGATACCAGGTGAAGGCTGGACACTGCCCAGAGGAGAGAGGGACAAAGGAGGGAAATTGCGGCTACAGAACTGTGAGTTGAAACCAGCGGCTGCTGCTGGTGCTGCTGGCACCCTCCCCCACACTAAAGACACTTAAGAATTCTCAGGCCTCTGGCTACAGACAAAGGGGGCTCTGGGGTATACCATCCCAGGAAAGGGGAGAGTGAGGGACACAGCTTAAGGTTGACTCAGCTTTTGACTCACAAATTTGGTCTGCTGTTCCCAGGAGCCCTTCTAGGCCAGGTAGGACCATGCCATTGTTTGCCTTGGGAGCAGGCAAGGCACTAAAGATACACCACCCTCCCAATCTCCCTCTCTACTAACCAAGACTGGTTGTCAAGGACTCAGAGGGGAGTGGAAATATTTCCTAGCCTGGAAAAGGGAGGGGGCTGCAAGCTAAGGTTGGAGAACTGTCTCTGAGAAAGTTTGAATAACAAGGTTCTTAGTCTCCAGGCAGGAACCTCTATCATTTTGAGCCTGTCCCTGTTACAGCAAACACATTCCAACCAGGCATTGAACTGAGAGGGCTGTCAAAGAGCGCCATCTGCTGGAAAACCAAGAAAGTGCATGTAAGAAAATTACAAATAAGTAGGAGAGGCTTTTTCTGGCCTTTATAGCCTCCCTCCCCAAGGCCCTAGAGGAAGCAAGTCTACAACCAATTACTGAGTCCAGGGCCCAGTTTTGAGCAATTAGCAGGGACAATCCTAACAATCCAGGTTGAGCCAAGAATTGAAGAGCAGTGGTAACACACAGCTTCCTGCTACCGAATCCCTACAAAAAAAGAAATTGAGCATTTGAGTAAACTACATCCTAATCAGATGCCTAGACATCTGCAAAACATTACAAGTCACACTAAGAAAATAGAAGATATGGCCCAAGAAAAGGAATATATCAAAGCCCCAGAAGAGACACAGGATTTGAGAGAACTAATTAGTGAGATGTGCACAATTTTCTAAAATCAAATTAATGAATTGAAAGACAATATGGTTAAAGAGATAAATAATATAAAGAAGACAGTGGGAAGCAGATGTGGCTCAAGTGATTGGGCTCTCACCTACCATATGGGAGGTCCAGGGTTCAATTCCTGGGACCTACTGGTAAAAAAGTAAGCTGGCCCAAGTGGACAGCTGGCCTGCATGGAGAGCTGGTACAGCAAGATGATGCAACAAAGAGAGACAATAGGAGACATGGCCAACCAGAGAGCTGAGGTGGTGCAAGAGATTCAGCACCTCTCTCCACTCTGGAAGGTCCCGGGATCAGTTCCCAGTGCCACCTAAAGAGAAGACAAGCAGGCACAGAAGAAGACACAGAGAGCAGACAATGAGTGCTAAACAAAAAGGAGGGAGGAGGAGAAATAAATAAAACTTAAAAAAAAAAAAAGATATTGAGCACAAAGGAGAATCTGAAATACTGAACAGAAAACTACAGAGCTCATGGGACTGAAAGACACAAGAGGTGAGATAAAAAACACATTAGAGGCATAAAACAGCAGACTTGAAGTGATATAAGAAAGAATAAGCGATATTGAAGACAGAACAGCTGAAATTCAAGAGAGAAAAGAACAGCAAGAGAAAAGAATGGAAAAAATTGAGCAGGGGCTCAGAGAGTTCAATGACAACATGAAATGCAGCAACATACGTGTCATGGGAATTCCAGATGGAGAAGAGAAGGGAAAAGGGGCAGAAAGAGTATTTGAGGGAATAATAGCTGAAAATATCCCAATTCTCACAAAAGATATGAATTTACATGTCCAAGAAGCATACCATACCCCAATCAGAATAAATCCGAATAGACATATACTACTCAGAATGTCAAATGTCAAAGATAAAGAGAAAGTTCTCAGAGCAGCAAGGGAGAAGCAAACTATCACATACAAGGGACACCCAGTAAGACTTAGTGTGGATTTCTCTTCAGAAATCATGGAGGCAAGAAGACAGTGGTATGATACACTTAGGATACTGAAAGAGAACTGCCAGCTGAGAATTCTTTATCTAGCAAAATTGTCCTTTAAATATGAAGGTGAGTATAAAATATTCACTTACAAAAAACAGAAACTAAGAAAGTTTGCAAAAAAAGAATCCACCTTTGCAGGAAATATTAAAGGAAGCCTTAGAACCTGAAATAAAAAGACAGGAGAGAGAGGATTGGATGAGAATATAGAAGAAAGAATAGAAGAAAAGATAACCAAAAGAGTAAAAAGACAGACAAAAATAAATGACAGGGAAGCAGCTGTGGCTCAATTGGTTGGGCTCCCGTTTATTATATGGCAGGTCCTGGATTCGATTTCCGGGGCCTCCTGGTGAAGGCAAGCTGGCCTGCAGTGGCACAGTGAGCTGACGGCCCGTGCGGCACGGTGAGCTGGTGAGTGAGATGTCTCAACAAAGGGAGACAAGCATACACAGAAAAATGCAAAGCAAATGGACACAGTGAGCATAAGCAGCATGGGGGTTATAAATAAATAAATAAAAATAAATCTAAAAATAAATAAATAAATAAATAAATAAATGACATTTGAAAACCAAAGAATAAAATGGTAGAAGTAAATAGTGCATTTACAATAATAACATTGATTGTAAATGGATTAAACTCCCCAATCAAGAGACACAGGCTGACGGAATGGATAAAAAAATGAGCCATCCATATGCTGCTTACAAGAAACTCATCTTAGACGCAGGGATACAAAACGGCTGAAAGTGAACGGTTGGAAAAAGATATTCCACACAAATCGTAACCACAGAAGAGCAAGGGGGGCCGGCCGTAGCCCAGTTGGTAGGGCACTGGTTTACCACATAGGAGGCCCTGGATTCAGTTCTCGGGGCCTCCTCGAGCGGGCAGACCGCCTTGAGAAGGCAAGCCGCCACAGGCAGGGCAAGCCCCCACGGGCAGGGCAAGCCCCCACGAGCAGGGAGGCCGCCGTGTGGTGAGCTGACTCGGCGGGTCACCGCACGGGGTGGGGGGGAACAAGCAGACATGGAAGAACGCAAGAATGAACACAGCAAGAACAAGCAGAAAGGGAGGGGATATGTAATAGTAAAAAAAAAAGAGCAGGGGTAGCTATACTAATATCAGACAAAACAGTCTTGAAATGCAAAAAGTTTATAAGAGATACAGAAGGCTATTATATATTAATAGAAGGGACAATCCACCAGAAAGATATAACAGTCATAAATATCTATGTATCTAACCAGGGTACCCTAAAATACATGAGACAAACTCTAGGAAAACTGAAGGGAGAAATAGACATTTCTATAATAATCGTTGGAGACTTCAACACCCCACTCCCATCATTAGATCGAACAACTAGACAGAAGAGCAACAAGGAAACAGAGAACTTGAACAATATGATAAATGAGTTAGACCTAACAGACATATACAGAACACTGCATCCAAACTCAGCCAGATACACAATTCTTCTCAAGTGCCCATGGATCTTTCTCCAGGGTAGACCACATGCTAGGACACAACACAGCTCTCAATAAATACAAAAAGATTGAAATTATATGAAGTACCTTCTCAGATCATAATGGAATGAAATTGGAAATCAATAATAGACAGGAAAAAAGTAAATTCATAAATGTGTGGAGGCTGAACAACACACTCCTAAATAATCGGTGGGTCAAAGAAGAAATTGCAAGTGAAATCAGTAAATGTATTAAGACAAATGAAAACAAGAACACAACTTATCAAAACTTATGACATAGCAAATGGACACAGAGAGCAGACAATGGGGGAGGGGGGATAAATAAAAAAAAATCTTTAAACCCCTCTGTCACCAAAAGGAAAAAAACTTATGGGATCCAATGAAGGAAATTTATAGCCCTAAAATGCCTATATTAAGAGAAGAAAAAGCTAAACTCAGAGATTTAAGTGACAACTAGAGAACCTAGAAACTAATCCCAAAGCAAGCAGAAGCAAAGAACTAATAAAGATTAGAGCAGAAATAAATGAAATTGAGAACAAAAAAAGCAATAGAGAAAATCAACAAAACCAAAAGCTGGTTCTTTGAGAAGATCAATAAAATTGACAACCCCCTAGCTAGACTAACAAAGAAAAAAACTCAAATGGTTGGGCGTCCACTTCCCATATGGAGGGACCTGGGTTCGATCCCTGAGACCTCCCAGTAAAATAAAAAAATAAAATAAATAAAAAAGAGGATATTACGAGAAAATGTATGCCAACAAACTAGACAATCTAGACAAAACAGACAAATTCCTAGAAATGCACAAACAACCTACTCTGATGCTAAAAGAAATACAAGGTCTTAACAAACCAACCACATTTAAGAGATTGAATCTGTCATCAAAAATCTCCCAGCAAAGAAAAATCCAGGACCAGATGGCTTCACAGGTGAATTCTACCAAGCATTTCAAAAAGAATTAACACCAATTCTGTTTAAACTCTTCCAAAAAATTGAAGAGGAGGAAAAATTACCCCAGATATTTTATCAAGTAAACATCACCCTTAAAACCAAAGCCAAATAAAGATACTACTAGAAGAGAAAATTACAGCCTAGTGGGATTTATTCCTGATATGCAAGGCTGGTTCAACATAAGAAAATCAATCAATATAATACACCACCATTACCAAAATGAAGGGAAGAAAAAAACCACATGATCATCTCAATCGATGCAGAAAAGGCATTTGACAAAATCCAGCATCCTTTTTTGATAAAATACTTCAAAAGATAGGAATAGAAGGGAAATTCCTCAATATGATAAAAGGCATATATGAAAAACCCACAGCCAACATTGTACTCAATGGGCAAAGATGGAAAGCTTCCCCTCTAAGATCAGGAATAAGATAACAATGCCCACTGTCACCATTGTTATTCAATATTGTACTAGAAGTTTTAGCTAGGGCAATTAGACAAGGGAAAAAATAAATAAAGTCATCCAAATAGGAAAAGAGGAAGTAAAACTCACTGTTTGAGGATGACATGATCCTGTACTTAGAAAATTCTGAAGTATCCATGACAAAGCTACTTGAGCTAATAAATGAGTTTAGCAAAGTGGCAAGATACAAGATCAACACGCAAAACTCAGTAATGTAATTGTACACTAGTACTGAGCAATCTAAGGAGGTAATCAGGGGGAAAATTCCATTTACAATAGCAACAAAAAGACTTAAATACCTAGGAATTAACTTAACCAAAGAAGTACAGGACCTATATGCAGAAAACTACAAAACAATGCTAAAAGAAATAGAAAAAAAAAAGACCTAAACAAATGGAAAGACATTCCGTGCTCATGGATTGGAAGAATAAATATCATGACGATGTCAATCTTACCCAAACTGATTTATAGATTCAATGCAATATCAATCAAAATCCCAACAGCTTACTTTACAGAATTAAAATAGTCAATTGCCAAATTCATTTGGAAGGGAAAGTGCCCTCAAATAGCCAAAAGCATTCTAAGAAAGAAGAGTGACACGGGAAGAATTTCACTGCCTGACCTTGAAACATATTACAAAGATACAGTGGTCAAAACAGCATGGTATTGGCATAAAGACAGACACATTGATCAGTGGAATAGAATTGGGAATCCAGAAATAAACCTTCACCTATACAGTCAGCCAGTTTTTGACAAACTTACCAAGTTAATGTTAAAGGGACAAAACAGTCTCCAACAAATGGTACTGGGAGAAACTGGATATATATAACCAAAAGAATGAAAGAGGACCCCTATCTCACTCCCTATACAAGAATCAACTCAAAATGGATCAAAGTCATAAATATAAATGCCAGGACAATAAAACTACTAGAAGAAAATGTAGGTAAACATTGTCAAGACCTTCTAGTAGGTGGTGGTTTCTTGGACCTGACACCCAAAGCACATGCAACAAAAGAAAAAATAGGTAAATGGGAGGGACCTCCTCAAAATTAAACACTTTTGTACCTCATAGGACTTTGTCAAAAGGGTGAAAAGGCAGCCAACTCAACAGAAGAAGATATTTGGAAATCACATATCCGGTAAGGGTTTAATATCCAGGATACATAAAGAGATGTTACAATTCAACAATAAAAAGACAAAATACCCAATTTAAAAATGGGCGAAAGACTTGAATAAACATTTGTCCAAAGAAGATACACAAATGGCAGAAAAACACATGAAGAAATGCAAATCAAAACTACAATGAGATATCATTTCACATCTATCAGAATGGCCACTACTAAAAAGACAGAGAACTACAAGTTCTGGAGACAATCTAGAGAGATAGGAACACTTATTCACTGTTGGTGGGAATGCAGAATGGTACAGACACTGTGAAGGACTGTATGGCAGTTCCTAAAGAAGTTGAGTATAGACTTGCCACGTGACCCTGCAATACCACTATTGGATATATACCCAGAAGAACCGAGAGCAGTGTCATGAACAGACATCTGCACCCTGATGTTCATAGCGGTGTTATTCACGATTGCCAAAAGTTGGAAAAAACCCAGGTGTCCATCAATGGATGACTGGATAAACAAACTGTGGTATATTCACACAGTGGAATATTATGCAGCTGTAAGAAGAAATGAAGTCGTAAAGCATATGACAACATGGATGAACCTGGAGGACATTATGTTGAGTGAAACAAACCAGACAGAAAAGGACAAATACTGTATGAATGCTTTACTATGAACCAAATATATGTGTAACATATATTTTGTATTATTAAAAAAAATTATATGTATCCAGTACATTTAACTGAGAAATGGATGTTTTTATTTAACTGTATTTTCTTTTCCTTAATTGTTTATATTTTCAATTATTAAATGTACAAAATAAAGGTAAAACCAAACCAAACCAAAAAAAAAACACACACACACACAAAAAAAAAACAAAAACAATTATAGAACATTCACAGAACAAGAAAGGGTTCTTGGGAATTAAAAAACATGATAGCTAGCATGAAAGCTGAAATCTCCTGAAGAGGCAGAAGGAAATAACAAACACAGGGAAAAGATAAAAAATAGAGACTGTTTACCAGGAGAAAAATATATGATTCTGAAAGAAAGATCAGAGAAAACTGAGGAGAGTAAACCAAAGGAATAATTTAAGAAAAATTCTGTACCTTCTTCAGAGATATGGCAATAAACAACACTAGACTCCATTAAGAATTGAAAGTGGTTGCTCTAGGGAGTGGGAAATGGAATGAGAGGAGCTTTTTCGGTGACTATTCTTTCTAACAAGCCTTTTATAAACTATGTGCTCTATAACTAAAACAAACTTAAAAGATCAATTTGTTGCCATAAACTTTAATCTCACTCTCCATAAGGGATGAGTTAGGTACATGAAAGTACAAACAGTGATGATGTCTGAGCTGTGGAAATCACTAGGATTCCTGGGAAGCAAGGGGCCATGTTATTAGCAGTGGGGAGGTTAGTGAATATCCAGGGAGCGTGGCTCCTAAGGGTTAAGGAAACCAAAACTGTACCAGATGTGATAAACTGACAAGGAGGTTATAATATACTTAAGGTGATAAATTTAAATTTTAATATAAATATTAGATCGTAGATTTAGACAGCAGCTTGTGTTTATTTTCAGGAAACTTTCTAGTGGACACAGTTAAATAATGGGGAGAAATCAGCCTTTTAGCTTATTGGTACTTGAAGAGGACTTGGCCCCTTTATCCTTGAAAATAACTATCTAGCACTCAGAGCACGGACAGAAATGTCTACCAAGATTTAAGGCACAGATTACTTCAACTATTACCTCTCATTCTATGATTTATGAACAAATTATTTCAATATAGATATAGCCACCATCCATTAAGCTTCATTTTAAAGCACAGTTAGAAGTATGATGGTTTAACTGCTAAGTTCCCTTTGCAACTCAAATTCTAACCCAACTTCTAACTCTGTGACCTGGAGAAAATCACTTCTCATGCTTCCATCATTTCCCCTACCTCTTGGGACACTGTGACCTAACTCACAGGACTGTGGGATTAAATGGCAATAACAGATATGAAATCACTTAGAAAATACAAAAGCCATTTTAAAAGATATACCACACTTAAAGCAATCTGAACATACTCATCAAAATATGATTTGTGTGTTTGTGAGCAAGCACATAGTTCATTTCCCAGAAATCACAAAGCTTATACCCCTTCATGTAAAAACTATTTTTCACCTCTTATACAGGATCTTAGCCACCCCAAATATTTCTTGTAAATAGTCTCAGCAAGATAACTAACCTGAGAATGATTTAACTGGACTTTCAATTTTGAAAAATCCAGCATCGAACACTATTTTATCAACTTCCTTTGGTATTAAAGAGGCTGCTGCTTCAGCATGTTCTTCCTGCTTAATTCTGTCTCTCATTGCATTTTTTATGGCAGCTAGACGATTTCTAGCTGCAATTCTTCCATCATCCTGCTTCGGTTTACTTGCTACACCTGAGACAACTTTTTTCTGCAAAGAGAAATTATGACCTCTATTAAAGCTTCTCACTACCATTTTATGAGAAATACAAATAAAGCATACATAAAATATTTCACACATTTGTCATATATATATCAATTCCCTAGTATGTGCTAAAAATGGTGGGAATAAAAAGGTAAAAAAGACAAGGTTCCTGCCTTCAAGGAGATTATAGCTTAGTGGATGAGCCAGACAAGGACAGTAAGTAGGAGAAATGTCATATCATAGATAAATTCAGAGGGCTGTAGGAGAACACAAAGATGGTACCTAAATCAATCTTCAGAGGCACTATGAAAGGCTTTCAGGGAATATATCTAAGCTGTAACCACAGTTAGCAGAGTTAAAAGATGGAGTGAGGAAAGGGGAGGGTTGATGGGCTGGGTAGAGAGAATAGCATGTTTGAAAAGCTAAAAGTGAAAGAAAGCATAGAGGAGTTAGCAAGAGATAGCAACAGCTACTTTATAAAAGCCCTCACAAGTACCTGTTTTAAGAAGCTACATTTATATGTAGTAGTAGATAATTTGTATAGTACTTAATATGTGCCAAATATTATTCCAAGTACTTTACATGTATAACTAATTTAATCCTCACAACAGTCCTATGAGGTAGTACAGCTGAGGAACCTGAGGCCTAAAAAAAATGAAAGGAATAGAGAGCTTTTTATGATTTTTAAGCAGTATATTAACATAATTTGATTTGTGTTTTGGAAAGATCACTCTGGATACAGCCTGGAGGGTTACAAACCAGTTAGGAAGAAAACTACTGCAATGATGATGGGAAAAGTTGATGGTAGTTAGATTAAGGAGAAATAAATGGAAAAAAGTGAACAGATTTAAGAGATATTTGAGGTAGAATTGAAAGGACTTAGTGATCTACTGGATGTGTGTGGGATGGACAGAGTAGAATGGAGAAAGGAAAGGACCAAAGAAGATACCCAGGTTTTTAGTTTGGACACCTAGTGGGATAGTAACACCATTCACTAAGATAGGGAAGTATCAATGTATGTAGCGATTTTAGTTTCGGATACATTAATTTTAAGACATACTAAATTAAGATATATAAAACTGAGTTCAGCAGTCAGTGTGGTTTGAAATACAGATTTGGGAATCATCATGGGTTAAGTAAGATTGCATAGGAAGAATAAAGAAGATGAGAAGAATTCTGAATTTAACAAACATTTTAAAGGGATAAATGGAAAACCAGACACTTGCAAATATGACTGGAGAATGGGCTGAAATGTTGGAAGAAAAATCAGTGGAATATAATTTTAAGAAGCAAAGAGTGAACCATAATAAATAGCAACTCTATTTTATTAATAAGTGTCTAATGACTTCAGCAACTAAGTAGATCAATACAGTGGGTGGTAACTATTCCAGAGGCACAGAAGGGGTGAAGCTGAATTACAATGAGTTGCAGAGATAAATGGGAACCAAAATAGTAATGCTAGAGGATAGCCAATTTTTTTAGGTAGCTTGTTTTTGATGGATAGAAAGAAATGGAAAGTGTATAGGTAATTGAAGGGAGATGTGAGCATTACAGTTTATTTTTTTAAATGTAAACATATAAGACACTTAAATATGTTTAAAAACTAACAGAAAGGAATAGGGAAGAAAAAAAAAGCAAGGTAACTGATGGAATGAGGTCAATGAAAAGAAGTAGGATGGGTAAAAAAGGTTAACTTTTTTTCATTTGTTCAATAACCTTAACACTAGCCTATAAAGTAAAGTAGGAGGAGAGAGACACCTGGTGATAAGAGGCAGAATTGCAAGGCTCTGATAGATTGCAATCATTTGTATCACTGATGATATTAATGCTTCCAGGGACTAAGTATGCAACAAGAAATACCCCCAATAGCTTCATAATGTTCAAGCATCCTTCACTGTTTAGGAGATTTGAAATTCATTCAATCAATTTAGTCACTGTCCTTAGGGCCCTTGACACAGGACTTTTTCATTAGTAAAATAATTTTATAATAAGGTTCTTTTAATACTTTAACACCTTAAACCCTTAAGATAGGATTCAAACAGAGTTTGTATTTGGATTGCATCGCATAATAAACTACCAATCTAGAAAATTTTATTTTACAACCACAGGTATTTTACTAAATTCATAAAGAAAAATTGATGTAGTTTTAGAAGTGTTCACCTAAACCAAAACCTTTGAATTCAAAATATTTCTAGAAGAAGAAGAAGAAGAAAAAAAAAACCCAACACATTAGAAATGGATAAGAATGGAATTTATCATGTTAACAAAGCAAATTTTACTGGAGAAAGCAATAGGAAATTTTACAAGATAAATCAGAGAAAAAGACGTTCTAAAGAGCCATTTTTCCTCTTTACTATTAGAAAAAATTATTTTATTTTGAAATATATCATACAAAAGAGAGGCAGCATTGCCTATTGGTTAGGACATGGATTCTAGAATGAGGAAGCCTGGCTGAAGCTCAAGTGATTTAATTTTTTCAGGCCTCAGATTCCTCAACTGTACTACCTCATAGGACTGTTGTGAGGATTAAATTAGTTATACATGTAAAGTACTTGGAATAATATTTGGCACATATTAAGTACTATACAAATTATCTACTACTACTACTACTATTATTACAACAAAATACAAAAATACAGTTTAGAGAAAAAAACACCCATTTGGTACCTACTATATGGTAACTTAGAAGCCTCCTGGGTGCCCACAATTCAATCACAGTCCCTACCATCCTCCTCCCAGAAATAGCCATCCTGAATTTTATGTTGATCATTTCCTCACTCTTTCTTCAAAAGGCAATCAGGACATTGCGAGTAAAATATGAAAATTGCTTTGTAAAATGATGAAACTCTGAAGCTAAATGTTTTTAAAGCTTAATAACAAAAATTAAAGTAGAAGAGTCCATAATAGAAACTTGGATATAAAACCCACAAACTTACCCGTAAAATTTTTTTGCTTGTATTCTCATTATTATTGTCTTGCCATCCAGATTCCTCAAGTTTGCTCAGATTGTTAAATTTTTGGTTTACATCTTCTATCTATTAATAAACAAAACACAAGTTTATCAAATTAATGCTAACCATATATAAAAGTTAAACTGATGAAATGAAGCTTCAAAAACAATATTAAAATGCTGACTCAGAACTGGTGACCGAAAAAATTAGACTTAGTCATTCTCAATTTAGTATTCAAATCAAGAATTCTTACAGAAAAATTGTTCATTGATATTGTTGGTCTTACAAAACTCCAAAATCTACATAAAAGAAGTATTATATGAGTAAACTCTCCTAAATTATTTTTAATCCCTAAAACGGTATGAGATATCCTAAATGTTTTTACCCCATAAATCAAGCAATGTGAAAATAATCTCATTTTAAAAGGTTCAAATAATTTGCTTATTCATATACAGAGTAATATGGGAGTGTCTGATCACCCTTCTATTTCTAGTCCGCTCCAAAGAGGCAACTACTGTCAACAGTTTCATAAACATGCTTTGAGCCCTTTACTATGCTATGTATTTATACACACATACTGTCAATCTCTCTCTTTCTCAAAACAATGCAAATATCAGAAGGATGCAAGATATATACACCCATAAGAATTGAAACCAGGGACTTGAATACTTAATTTGTACACCAATGTTTGAAGCACCATTATTCACAATTGCCAAAGGGTGGAAGCAACCCAAATGTCCATCAACAGATGAATGGATAAGCAAAATGTGGTCTATACATAAAACAGAATATTATGCTGCCATAAAAAGGAATGAAGTTCTGATATATGCTACAACATAGATGAACCTTGGACACATCCTGTTGAATGAAATAAGCCAGGTACAAAAGGACAGATATTGTATGATTTTACTTTTATGATATAACTAGGCTATGTAAATTCATAGAGACAGAAAGTAGATAACAGGTTATCAGAGGAGGCATGAGGGGGAATGGAGATTTAATGCTTGATGGGTACGGAGTTTCTGTTTGTGGAGATGGAAGAGTTTTGGTAATGGAGAGTAGTAATGGTAGCGCAACATTTTGAGTGTAAATAATACCACTGAATTGTACACTTAGAAGTAGTAAAAATGGGAAATTTTGAGTTGTATATATTACTACAATTAAAAGTTTAAAAATTTAAAAACACTTGCATTTCTAGAGATACCATCAAGAAAATTAAAAGACAAGCAAGAAACTGCGAGAAAATATTTGCAAATTATAAATCTGATAAGGAACGTGTATCCAGAATATATAAAGAACTCTTAGAACTCAATAATAAAAAGTCAAACAACCCAATTTAAAATTGGGCACAAAGTTTGAATAGCCAGTTCACAAAAGAGTATCTATGAATAGCCAATAAGCACATGAAAATATGTTTAACATCATTAGTCATTAGGGAAATGCAAATCAAAACCACAATAGCATATGACCATATACCTATCAGGAAGACTATAATAAAAGATAGCTAACAAGTATTAGTGAGAATGTGGAGATATGAGGATCATCATACATTGCTGGTGGGAATGTAAAGTGGTACAGTCACTTTGGAAAATTTGGCAATTTCTTAAAAAGTTAAACATAAATTTACCACATGATCCAGCAATATCTAGGTACGTACTAAAGAGAAATAAAAACATGTCAGTGCTAAGATTTGTATGTGAATATTCATAGAAGCCTTATTCATAAGAAACAATCCAAATGTTCATCAACTGGTGAATAGATAAAGAATGGTATATCCATACAATGGAATATTATTTGGCAATAAAA
Source organism: Chaetophractus vellerosus (assembly GCA_004027955.1). Lineage (NCBI taxonomy): Eukaryota > Metazoa > Chordata > Mammalia > Cingulata > Chlamyphoridae > Chaetophractus > Chaetophractus vellerosus. The sequence goes on along the minus strand of PVKH010010429.1, from coordinate 1,036 downwards.
AGGAATAAAGTACAGATATAAGCTACCACATGGATGAATCTCAAAAACATCATGCTAAGTGAAAGAAGCCAGATGCAAAAGACGACATATTGTATGACTCTATTTGTATGAAATGTTCAAAAAAGGCAAATCTACTAGAGACAGTAAGTAGATTAGTGGTTGCCTGGGGCTGCAAGTGGGAATACAGATTGATTGCAAAAAAAGCACAAGGGATCTTTGTGGAATGATGAAAATGTTCTAAAAATAGATTGTAGTGATTATTGCACAACTCTGTAAATTTACTAAAAATTAATGAATTGAACATTTAAAATGGGTGAATTTTATGATATATAATTATACCTCAACAAAGCTCTTAAAAAAAAAAAAGACCTCAGGAGACAACTTGAGGAGGCTCTCACTGGCCAAAGCTAGGAAATGAGCATCAATAAAGATAATAACTATAAAAATTTAAATATACCAAATACCTTTAAAGTCATAAATTAGCAAACCAACTCATTATTAGGAAAACTGGTAAATATATAAAAATTGGTCATAATGTAATGTTTACATTGTTATGATTACATAAACATTAGTCTCATCTAGGCCATATGGTTACTGAGATTATACATTTACCTTCTCACAACTTTTACTCTAGATTTCATAATTGTTTTGCATTTTTATTTGCTTAGTTTTTAATTTATCTATCATCAATTCACCTCCAAACTCTGTACAATAAGTATAAATCTCCTCTTAGTAAAATTAAAAACAAAAGAAAACATAATATGTATTCTGTCTAGTTCAGCTTCACAGAGACATATCTCCCAGAGCCCTGGGACCCCTGCTCCAAACTGAACTCCTGCTTCCTAAGTGTGCTGCACAGCTGTCATCTTAGACGTCACCTTATTCACTATCAACAATGGCCTTAGCCCCTTTCTGGGGTTGGATCCCACCCCCACCCCCCACCCTCTTCTTGGCTTATTTCATCATTTTCAGCTTCCTGAGAAAAGGTAAATGGGAGATAAAACTTGATACCTTGCATGTCTGACAAATGTCTTTT
>PVKH010010428.1:0-18259 GCA_004027955.1 Chaetophractus vellerosus | reverse complement strand
GTAAGAGACTTCAAAGTGAGTCAGGAGGTCATCAGAGAGGTAATGATTATTCACATCTCAGCAGGACATCATAGACTGTCACAGCAGATAGTACCCCAAATAATAGGGCTCCTAAGGGCTCTGAAGACACCCAAGTCTTACAGTCATGGTAGATAGCTCTGGAGTTTGGTGCCTTGCGAGTGGGCCCTACTTTGTAGTTTGTGCTCCCAAATTGACAGAGTTGGACTCAGATGTGACTTCTCTACACATGCCTCTTCTGTTCCTTTTATTTGAACCTATGGTTGGTGTTGGAGTTGGTTGGTTTACATCCATGAGATTTTAAAGGCCATTATTTTTTTTAAAAGTAGAAAACTACAGGCTGGAAAAGATGTGGAGAAACTGGAACATTCCATTGGTGGGAATGTAGAATGGTGCAGACTCCATGGAAGACATTTTTGTGGTTCCTCAGGAAGTTCAATATAGAACTGCCATTCCTGCTACTTGGAATACACTGAGAAGTACTGAAATCCAGGGTTCAACCTGATATTTGCACAACAATGTTTATAGCAGCATTATTCACATTTGCTAAATGATGGAAACAATCCAAGTGTCCATCAACTGATGAATGGATAAACAAAATGTGGTATATACATATGATGGAATACTATTCGGATAAGAAATGAAGTCAGGATGAGTATGAACATGGATGAACCCTCAGGACATTATGTTGAGTGAAATAAGCAAGACACAAAAGGACAAATATTGTTTGGCTGCACGAATATGAACTAAATATGATGAGTAATCTCATGTAGTTAAAATCGGGAATATAGTTTACTAGGAGATAGAATGAGGGTATGGAAGGGGGAACTGATGCTTAATATATGTAGAATATTTAATAAGTTTGATTGTAAAGATGTGGAAATGGATAGAGAAGATGGTAACACATTATTGTGAATATAACTAACATTGCTGATTTATAAATGTGATTGTGACTGAAAAGGGTAGTCTAGGGATGTAAATATCAATTGAAAGAAAGCTAGAGGATAAACTGGGGGCTGTATAACAGTGAACTCTGTGGTGGATAAGAATTGTAGTTAGTAGTACAAATATAAGAATGTTCTATGAACAAATGTATGACACTATAACAAGGAGCTAAGAATATGGTCATACATGGGAAAAATACAACTAATGTAACTTAAGAACTATAGTTAATGCAATTATTGTAATAGTCTTGCCTAAAGGCAAAGAAAGAACTATATCAATGCTAAGGCTCAACAACAGGGCATATAAATGGTGTGTGATTTTTCCTTTTGGGGTGATGAAGCATTCTAGAAATTACAGCACAACTCTGTGATGAAACTGACAGGCACTTAGGATGGATTGTACAAGGCATGACACAGAAAACCGTGTGGTGGGTGATGGACTGGTTAACAGTACAAATATGAGACTGTTCTCTCACGAACTATAAAAAATGTACAATACTTAATACATGTTGGTTAATAATAGGGTAGTTTATGTAAGCTCTGAACTATAGTTATATATTTTGATGCTGTTCTTTCATCATTTGTTACAAATATTCTACAATAACGAAGGGTCTTGTGGTGGGGTGATGTATGGAAATCCTATATGTTATGCATGATTGTTTTGTGTGCTCACAACCTCTCTAATTAAAAAAAAAAAAAGAAAAAACACAAAAGATTCCCTAAACACATATTTTAATGTTTACTTTTTAGTTTTTTAAGTCTTCCCAAGTTCATATTTACCTGAGACAGATTGCACCAAAGGATGTCCTGGGTCTCTTAGGGAGATAACAATCACTTTACAGACTACTTATTATGTTTTATACCCTGGAAACTGTTGGACTCCTGGGTAAATGCTGTGCTTTGGAAGCTCAATGAAAAAAAGACCACTCAATTCTGTAGGCTATGGCCTGTATCTGTCATCTCAATGTCATCCAGGCCAATTCCAAGTGCTGAAAATGCCCCCAATTTACACCTCTTTTTCTCTCATCCTGACTTTAGCACCTCCAGTGGCCACTGTTTCCACATCAATGATATAATTTCTTCCATTGCTAGAATCACAATAAGTCTATAGTAGAACACCAGTAAGCCTACTCTAGTCTCTATTTTATTTGCCAATCCTGAGAATTCTAGGATGCTGTTCATCAATTCCAATGAATGTACCACACTAATGAAAAAAGTTGTTAATGTGGAGAAAAGTGGGAGGTCTGGAGAGTGGGGCATATGGGAATCCTTTATTTTTTTTATGTAACAATATATGTAATGTAAGTATCTTTCAAAAATAAATAAAAAATATATTTAAAAACAAGACGACAAAGACATGCCATTGAGTTAAAGCAGAGATCCCAGAGGAAGAGAGGAAACAAGGAGCTCCAACCCTTGGGGGTGGGAGTAGGGTGCATAATTTGAAATGTCCGATAAGCTCAGACATGATTTATAAAGGTGATTTTAAAAATGACACCAGTATTTTATTATTCTAAAAAGGTATATTTCAGAACTCTTATTCTCTCCCAATTTTCCAAGATGTTTGGCTATTACATAATAAATAATGAAACAATAAAACACAGCTATATATTTTACAGTTGGAGTTACTCCTGCTTTCTGAAGTCAACTCTGTATTCTCGATGAAAAGCATGAGTATAAAAGGTAAAAAGTATGAAATTGAAGCTGAAATTATTACTATTTTTTTAAAGATTTATTTATTTTATTACATATCTCCCCTTCCCCCCGCTGCGGCGATACGCCGAGAGTGGTCACTGCGCAGGCGCGGCTTTCCCCGCTTGTGGGCGGTCTCTGCGTCTGTTCACGGTGGGCTTTCAGTTCGCGGGTGGCTGGCTGCGCTCCATTCACGGGCGACCTGCCCTGCCTGTGGTGGCTCTTGCCCTGTCCGTGGCAGCTTCTTGGCCTGCCCACGGCGGCTCCGACCCGCCCATGGCGGCTTGCCATTCTCAAGGCAATCTGCCCGCTAGGAGAGGTCCCCGGGAACCGAACCCGGGGCCTCCCATGTGGTATGCCAGCGCCCTATCCACTGGGCTATCGAGCCGGGCCGAAGCTGAAATTATTAATATGTGTTTGGAAAAACATTATAGTTCCCTGTTATTTGACTTTATTTAGGAAATATTATTCCTTTTTTTCTAAATGTCAGTGAGCATACTTTCCAAATTATATTTTTACAACAGCCCCATAAATACTTCTGTTCTTGTTTAATAAAAGCCCAATTGAAGTTTTTTATATATAATCTAAATATGCTAGTTAAATCAGAATATAATAAATCATGCACATGTAATCAGAAAATAAGAAATTTTAGAGCTACATAATTATTGATTTATTGAGCTATTTCAGCCACCCAGAGAAATAAGTAATGACATGAGTGCAAATAATTTATAATAGGCAAATTATAATCATATTTCTTAAAAATTATTCTGTAGAAAAATGAACGTTCACAACTTTGATGAAATAATCGCTTTAATTAGTTATGTTAAATATTTAACTCAGATATGTTTAAATATTGAGATTTACTCAAAAGCATATTTATAGTCTTTCTTTAAAAAGTATATTTTCAAGCATTTGGGTCCCATTTACAAAGAAAAAAATGGAGCTTCTATTTTACTGTTAAAATGTTAAGAGACATATTGAGGTTAAGTAATACCACTAAAGAGTGCATCTTTTTGACAAGCTAAATATATTTTTGAAGTCATTTCTTTTTTTCTGGGGTGGTTGGAAGGTGTTATTGGGGGGGGGGCTTCTAGCTAAAAAGTAGCTAACACACACAACATGTAAATATTCTATTTTCAGGAGATTATTTTTCACCACAATGAAACATATTTATGATAAATTTCTATCTGACACTAATGAAACCGTAAAATGTGGTCAAAATTTTTCAAATTTTAACTGAATGCAAATTATCTTATATAACATCATCTAATTTAAAATCCTTCATTTCTGACTTAAATCAACATTTTGTACTTTAATTAAATTGATACTAAATGATATATTTCTTCAACATATTGAACTGAGCAAATTAAAAGTTAGTGTTTTGGTCAGCCAAAGGCGTGCCTTTTGAAATACACCAAATATTGGTCGGTCTTTACAAGAGGGTATTTATTTGGGGTAGAAGCTTACAGTTACCAGGCCACAAAGCATAAATTTCTTCCCATACCAAAGTCCACGTGTTGGAGCAAGATGGCTGCCGATGTCTGCAGGGTTCAGGCTTCTGGATTCCTTTGTTCCCGGGGCTGCGTTTCTCTCCGGGCTTAGCTTCTGTTTCCTTCATGAGTTCAGCTGTAGACCATGAGGCTTTCTATGCGTTGCATCTCTCCAGAAGGCAGCTGTAAACTATCCGGCGATTGGCTTACTCCAACATCAGAACTGCTCCTCAAATCTGCTTCTCTAAATCTCTGCTTCTCTCAATCTGCTGCCTAGACTTTATACTTGAGACCACACCCACCAAGGGGCGGGGCCCAGTTAATGCCCTTATCACAACTCAATCATGCCCAGATGAACAGATTAGCTTACAAGAACAATCCAATCTATATTTTTGGAATTCACAATTAAATAAAACTCTGAAACCATTACAGTTAGTATTATTTCTTAGAAAACAAATTATTTACCCTTATGACTATATATTTGAAAAGTGAGAAAATGCACATGAGCACTTAGAAATAAAACCAAAACGAATAGGTCTCATGAAAGAAATGAAATAAAGGTGAGAGAAATAGAGAGCATGGAGTAATGTAAGAGTTTTAAAACAAAAATATTAGTAGTTGTGTACATTGTAAATAAAATTAAGATTTTCAGACTACATGAAAATGGACATTATTTAAAACATTACTCGAGGGAAGAGAAGTGTATAAGCATTGAAATACGGAGAAAAGATAATATGTAAACAATAACCAGGATACATATTAACTTCAGACTTGTTATTCATTAATATATTTATATTCATTTATATAAAATTTAGTCAAGAGAACAAGGGATATTTGTAGAAGATATTTAATTCACAGATACATGCAATAACTGTAAGTTTGCACACAAACTAATAGTACAGGCCCACGCTACAAACACAGATGGTCAACTACTAGGGAAATATACAAACACATCATTATAATAGGGGGGTTTCACATATTTTTCCATAAATGATCAAAGAAGTATATTTAATTTATTAAAATTTGAGATGCCAGATAGACAAATTTTATCCAAAGCATATATCCAACAACTGCAGAACTGGTGTTTTTCAAGAATATAAGAATTGTCTTCAAAATTCAGACTAGATTGGGCAATAAAGTAATTCTAATGAACATTCAAAAGTTTGAAATTATGGAGATTATGTGCTCAGGCCACTTTGAAATAAGCTAGAGATCAAGACCAAAAGGATAACTAGAAAATCTATATCTGTTTAAAATTTTTCTTCCAAATAGTCCAAAGTTCAAAAAATAGTTACAATGGAAAGTAGAAAATATTTTAGCTATATTAATAACAACACTTATTAAATCTTATAAGATGCAGCTGTAGCCATTTTAAGACATGTATGTTTAGACTTAAATCAATACATCCCAAAAGGAGGACCATTCTAATCTAAACATTTATCTCAAGAAGTTAGAATAAAAACTACCAAATTAAACTCAAGGCATTTAAGAAAAGAAAAAAGTCATGATAAGTGGATAAATCAATAAAGTAGAAAACAAACATAAAATAAAGAATATCAACAAAACTAATGATGATTCTTTGCAATGATCCATTAATCTGATAAATACCAAGTGAGAATCAACAGGAGGAAAAAAAACAGAGAAAGCAACTAGAAAAAAAAAGTCAAAAACTGGACTAAAGTATAGACATCTTTGTGATGGAAGTGTTTTGTATCTTGACTGTGAGGGAAGACATATGTATGGGGTGATTTGCCAGATGGTGTGCCATGGGAACAGAGGCTCAAGCACATCAGAAACTTTCAACCTCATTACTTTCAAAGTTCAAGGGAGCCAAAAGATCAGGGAAGAGATCCCATCATGACCAGTCTCCTAGAGAAGACAATCTGCTCGGGTTTAAGGTCTACATATGGCAACTCCACATGCCCCACTTCATACCTGGAAAGAGAAACAAATCTGTACTGCTAAGAGTGGGGTATTTATACAACCCAGGGGGGATGGTCTATGCTACTGAGATTTCTAGTACTGATAAGCAACTGGTGCTGCTTATTCCTGGATCCAAGTTCAAGGCATCGTCAGGTTAGGTTAGACCTAACATTCCCCGAGGCTCTGGAATGTAAACTTGTCAGTGACTACCCCAGCAACATGAATCTTCACAATTGGTAACAATTTTTAGAACTAAATACAACTAAATACACACATACATACACACATACACATAAAAGAAGGCATGTATCATTGGTAAAATCTGAATAAGGTCTGCGGATTATATCAACATCAATTTTTTTTGGTTGAGATTTTATAATAGTTATGTAAAATCTTACCATTGGGAAAAATAGGAGAAGGGTATATGGATTCTCTCTGGACTATTGATTACAACAATATGTGAATCTGTGAATCTATTTTGAGGTATCAAAATAAAAAAGCAAAATTAAAAGAGAATCTCACACATATGGCAACATGGATGAACTTTAAGGATATTATGTTGAATGAAATAAGCTACGTAACAAAAGGACACATTTTGTATGGTCTCACTAATATGAACTAAATAGGATGAATAAACTCACAGAGGTAAACAATAGAGTATAGGTTACCAGGTGATAGAATGTTGGTTGAGAAGAGGAGCTGATGTTTAATGTATGTAGAATTTTTAATAAGGTTTATTATAAAAGTATGGAAATGAATAGAGTTGGTGGTAACACATTATAGTGAGTGTAACTAACACAGTTGATATATAAATGTGATTGTGACTGAAAGTGTTCATCTGCAGATATAAACGTCAATTGAAAGAAAGCTAGAGAATAATCTAGGGAATGTATAAATTGTGATTTTGGTAGTGGATGGAGATTGTGGTTAATAGTATAATTTGGAGTAATTAAAATATTCTAAAATTTACTGAGGTGATGACAACACAATTCTGTGATGAAAATGAATGTGCAGTTTGAATGGATTGTAAAGCATAGGACTGCCTGACACAGGAAATCCAGTGGTGGAAGATGGACTGTGGTTAATGAAACAAATATGAGAACATTCTTTCATGAACTATAACAAATATACAATACTAATATAGGGCGTTAAAAATTGGGTGAGTTGGGAGAAACTGCCTCAAATATAAGATCTGGGCTATAGTTTGTAGTAATATTTTGATGATGCTCTTTCATAGTTTGTAACCAATATTTCACAACAATGCAAGGTGTTGATGGTGGGATGATATAAATGAGCCCTCTATAATGACATGCATGTTTGTTTTGTAAGTTCTTAACTTTAACTTTTCACTTATTGTTTATGTATGTGCATGTATGAATGATATACTTCAAAAATTTTTATTTAATAAAAAAGTATCTCAGATCAAAAAAAAGCTACAAAAAATTAAAAGAATATTGAAATCAACTTCTAGCCTCTGGTAAACAGTATCTATACAAACATTAGCTCAAGCATCATGCTTTATGGTAAAATGGTCAAAGCTTTATCTCTGAGATAAGAAATGTGACAAAGACATTCTAATAATACTTCTGGAAAATTTAAAAGATGTTTGTAGTGACTTGGAATTTTATACTATAAAAATGTTCATAATCTTAATCCATTGTAAATAAGACATTTTTAGTTAAGGTATGGCCATTTGGATCAGGATGGGTCTTAGTCCTATTACTAGAGGCCTTATAGGGAAGACTATAAGGAAAAACCATAGGGAAAGAAGCTGGAAATCAAAAGAACCCAGAGGAGAAAGAAGATGCTACCGTGTGCACTTCCATGTAAGTGAAGCGCCAACACCAAACTATCATGGACAGCCAGCCCCAGAATGACACAATCTTCAGGGAGAAAGTATCACCTTGCTGATGCCTAAATTTTGGACTTCTCTTAGTTTCAAAACCATTAGCCAACCTACTCTGTGGTATTTGTCTTGGCAGCTAAGAAACTAAAAATGTCCTCTTCAGTATACTATAAAAGATAAAGAATATGTAAAAAAAATAGAAAGAAAGAATAAAAACTATTATTGATGAATGATATAAGTTTGTTATTAGACATGTACCCCCCCCAAAGAAAAACTACAGAAAAATTATTGCAATTTATAAGTTTAGCAAGATTATTGAATAGCTTTTAAAACACTGCATCTAAATGACAACAGAGAGGATGTTGAAAGGATCAGTTTTAAATGGTGTCATTTACAATAGAATCTAAAATATCAGATGTCTTGGAACAAATGTAACAAAATTATTTTAAAGGATTAAACTAAAAAATTATAAAACAAACAAGACAAGTTAAAGAAGATACATGCAAAGGGTGGAATATATCATATTTATGTATTTGGAAGACCTGATGTTTATATATAAATTCTTCATTAAGAAATTTATTGGTTCAATGCAATCTGATACTGAATTTCTTATTAGTTCTCTTTTGGAACCATAAAAAATATTTTAAAATTTATATAAAACCATAAGAGCCATGAATAGCCAGGATATACTTTTAAAAAGAACAAATCCTGAAGAAATATATTAGATATCCAGTCTTATAAATTTAAGATAATGATGATAGTGTGTTATTATACAAGGATAGACAAACACTTTGGAATAATTCACAGATACCTAAAGATGTATGAACAACAAAGAAGGCAATGTACATTAGTGAGAACACAGTATTTTAAATACCTTTTCTTATTATAAAAAAAAAGAGAAATATAATCAATTATTCATACCATACTGGAAAAAATGTATAGGAGGTGAATTGCAGATCTAAACGCAACTAGCTTCTAGATATATGAAAAAGGATATCTTCATGTCCTCTGTTAAAGACTTGAAAATCAGGATCACAAAAGCACCAGTAATAATAAATGATTGATAAATTAGACTGCGTCAAAATTAATATTTCTTTTCATTAAAGCAATAATAAGAAAGTGAAAATGCATGCTCTGAGTAAGAAAAGATATTTTAACCCAAATAGTCAACAAAATCTTTTATAGAGAGTATATAAAAAACTATTATAGGCAAAGAAGAAAAGAAAAATAGCCAATAGAAATGGAACAAGTACTTCAACTTGGATGATATCCATAGGTCTAATAAACATATGAAAAGGTGTTCAATATAATTAAGCATCACAGATATGGAAACTCAAACCATGACATGTTATTTACCCAGAAGAACAGCGAAAATTAAAATATTGAGACTAGAGCTCTTGGGCAAGTTTTAGAGTTACCAAACTCTTAAATATTGCTGGTGGACATGTAAATTGCAACAACTACTTTGAAAATAGTTTGGCATTTTCTATTATAGTTGAATAAATGAATAGTCTACACTATAGAACAAGGGTTAGCAAACTAAGACCCACCACCCATTTTATTTTATTGTGATAACATATAAACAACAGAATATTTCCCATTTTAAGCACCTTTAAGCATACAATTGATTGGCATTAATTACACTCATGTTGTTGTGCTAACATCAGCACTATCCATTACCAAAACTTTTCCATCACCCCTAACAAAAATTATGTACCCATTAAGCACCAACTATCCATGCTCCCTGCCCACCATCCTCGTAATTATATCTACTTTCTTTCTCTGCAAATTTATATATTCTTAACTTCATAAAAGGGAAATCATATAATAATTGTACCTTTGTGTCTGGCTTATTTAATTAAACAGGGTAACTTTAATGTTCATCTATGTTATTACATGTATCTGAGCTTCATTCCTTTTTATTGTTGGATAATATTTCACTGTTTGTATTACTGCATTTCATTTATCCATTCATTTGTTGATGGACACTGGGGTTGCTTCAATATTTTAGTTATTCTAAGTTGTTATGAACATTGGTGTAAAAATATCAATCTGTGTCCCTTTTTTTCAATTCTTTAGAGTATATAACTGGAAATGGGATTGTTAGATCATATGGTAATTATAAATTTAACTTTTCAAGGAACTGTCAGCATTTTTTTTACACTGGCTACACCATCATTAATCTGCACCAACAATGTATGAGAATTCCTATTTATATGCATCTTCATTAAAACTTGTTATGTTTCGTTTTATTTTTTAATAATTTCCTTTCTAGTGGGTGTGAAGTGGTATCTAATTGTGCTTTGATTTGCATTTCTCTAAAGGCTAAAGATATTGAGCACCTGTTCATGTACTTATTTGCCATTTGCATATCTACTTTGGAGAACTGTCTATCCAAGTCTTTTGCACATTTTGATTGGGTTGTATGTCTTTTTCTTGGTGAGCTGGTGAGTTGCAGGATTTCATTATATATTCTACATATTAAATCCTTATCAGATACATGATTTTCAAATATTTTATCCCATTCTGTGGTTTGTCTATTCATTCTCTAGATGGTGTCCTTTGACGTACAAAAGTTTTTACATTTGATGAAGTCCAATTTGTCCATTTTTATTTTCTTGCTCATGCATTTGGTTTAAAGTGTAAGAATCCATGGCCTAATGCAAGCTCATGAAGGTATTTCCATATGTTCTATACTAAGAGTTTTATAATTTTAGCTTTAGGTCATTGATTCATTTTTGAGTTTAATTTTGTATATGGTATGAGGTAGGGGGCCATTTTCATTCTTTTCTATGTAGGTATCCATTTTTCCATGGAACATTTGTCAAAACTCAATATACATAGATATGTGGGTTTATTTCTGAACTCTTACTAATTCCCTTGGTTTATATATCTGTTCTTGTATAATTACCCCACTGTTTTGATTACTGTAGCTTTGTAATTAGTTTTAAAATCAGGAGGCATTTGTCCTCCAACTTTGCTCTTCATTTTCAAGATGGCTTTGGTTATTTGAGGTCATTAAGCCATCTTTATGAATTTCATATTTACCTTTTCCATTTCTGCACAGAAGGCTGTTAGAATTTTGAACAGGATTGCATTGAATCTGGAAATTGCTTTGGTATTGTCGTATTAATGATATGTATTCTTCCAATATATGTAGATGGGATTTTTTTTTCATTTTTCTTTTAGATTTTAATCTATTTCAACAATGAGTTGCAGTTTGCTATGTAAAGTCCATTACATCATTAGGTAAATTTACTCCTAGATATCTTAATCATTTAGTTCTATTGTAAATAAAATTGCTTTCTTGATTTCCTTTTTTGGAATTTTCATTGCTGGTGTATAGAAATACCACAATTTTTTTAATCTTGTATCCTATCACATTGATGATTTTATTAACTCTAATAGCATTCTTATAGATTATTTAGAAATTTATCTCTATATGATCATATCCTCAGCAAATAGAGATAGTTTTGCCTTTTCCAATTTGTATGGCTTTTATTTCTTTTCTTGCATAAATTTCTTGTAAGAATTTCCATTACAATTATTAATATGAGTGGTGAAAGTGGGAATCCTTAATTTGTACCTAATCTTAGAGCGAAAGCTATCCGCTTTTCACAATTGAGTATGATATAAGCTGTGGGTTATTCATGTATTTATGGTGCTGGATCTGTCAAGTGCCTTTACTGCATAAACTGAGATAATCATGTGTATTTATTTTTATTTCATTAATGTGGTGTATTACGTTGATTGATTTTCTTATGTTAAACCATCCTTGTATTTTATGAGATAATTCCTACTTGATCGTGGTATATAATTCTTTTAATATGCTGCTGATGTGGTTTACTAATAATGTGTTGAGGATTTTTGCATCCACATTCATAAGGGAAATTAGCTTGTAATTTTATTTTCTTGTGCTATTTGTATATGGCTTTAGTATCAGCATGATACTGGCTAATAGAATGAGTTAAGAAGTGTTTTTTTCAGTAGACCTTCAGCTGGACTTTTATTAATTCTTCTTGATATGTTTGGTAAAAATCATCAATGAGGTCATCTGGTTCTGGTCTATTCTTCGGTGGGTGGTTTTTGATTAACAATGCATTGTCTTTATTTGTTACAGGTAAATAGAGATCTTCTATTTCTTTTGGAATCAGGTTAGACAAATTGAGTGTTTCTGGTAATTTTTCCATTTCATCCAGATTATATAATTTTTTAGCATAAAATAGTTCATGGTATATCCTCTTATAATCCTTTTTATTTCTGTTGGCTCAGTAGTATAGTGTACCCTTCAATTTTTGGGACTTCCCTTTTTTTTTTTGGTCATTCTATCTAAAGTTTTCTCAGTTTTATTGATCTTTTTAAAATACAAATTTTGGTTTCTTGAGTTCCCACCATTGATTTTGTATTCTATATTCCATTTATCTCCACTTTCACCTTTATTCTTTCCTTTCTGCTCCCTTTGCATTTAGTTTGCTACCCTTTTTCTAGCTTCTCTAGATGTGATTTTAGGTTATGGAGATGATTTTTTTTACTCATCTCAAAATATTTCCTAATTTTGATTATAATTTTTTCTTTCACTCATTGGTTGTTTGCATGTGTGGCAGTTTGAAATTATTTTATGAATCTCAAGAGGAGAAAGATTATGATTGTTCCTCTGGATGTGATACCCTTTGATTGCTTTAAATTCAGTTGAGGGGCATTTGATTAGATTATTTGTTAAGAATGGTGTAGGGCTTTTTAATGGACTTCTGCAGTATGAAAGAGAGGATTGCTTAAGCACAAAGTACCCAGAAGACTGGGCCCATGCAACAGTTCAAGGGGAGACGAGGCCTGCTGTATGCCTGACAGCTTACAGCTGAACTTAGGAAAAGAGCAGAAGAGCTGAGACTGATATAAGAGGCCTGGAAAGAGAAAAGCCTGATTCCAGCTTGCATCAGAGATTGGGAAAAAAGCAAAGCAGCTGAGTCTAAGAGAAGAAGAACAAAGGGGATGGCAAAAACCAGGCAGAAATCACCTGCCATCTTGCTTCAACATGTGGTAGCTGACTTAGGTGAGAAAGTACCTCTTACTGTGCCTTCAGTTAGACTTTTCACAGTCTGGGAACTGTAAGCTTTTACCCCAAATGAATACTTTTATAAAAGCCAACACATTTCTTGTACTTTGTGTAGGCAGCACTTTGACGAACTAAAACAGATTGTACTGTTTAATTTCCACATATTTGGGAGTTTTCTAGTTCATTTCTCTGTTTATTGATTTCTAGCTTCATTTGAGAAGATATTTTGCAAAATTTCAATCTTTAAAAATTTATTGAGACTCCTTTTATGAATGAACATATGGTCTATCCTAGAGATTGATCCATCTGCACATTAAAGTAAAGTGTATTCTGCTGTTCTTGGATGAAATGTTCTTTATATGTTTGTTGTCCATTTGGGTTGGTTTGTAATATTCTTTAAGTCCTATATTTCCTTATTGATATTCTATCTATATTTTCTACTCAGTACTGAAAGTAGTGAGTTGAAGTTCTTTCTATTAATGTTGAACCATCCATTTTTCCCTTCATATCTGTCAATGTTTGCTTCATATATTTTGAAACTATTTTCTCTGTCCCTTTTAACTGTCTTGACTTGAATTCTATTTGTGTAATATTTTACAGGTACCCCACATTTCTTTTATTATTATTTTTTGCAGAATATTTTTCTGCCTTTTCTTGTTCAACCTACTTGTATTTTTGGATTTAAGTGTCTTGTAAATAGCATACAGCGGTGCCATGCTTTTTACTCACCATGTCAATCTCTGCCTTTGACTGGAAAATTTAATACATTTACAGTTAAAGTAACTACCATTAATGCAGTGTGCTTCTGCCATCTTCCTATTTGGCTTTTGTTAGTTTTATAATCGAATTTTTCCCTCATTTCTTTTATTACCTCCTACTTGTGCTTTTACTTGATCATTTGTAGTAAACAGTTTATAATCTCTTTGCCTATCTTTCCATGCATATATTTCACATGTTTTCTTTTTGGTACCATGGAGCTTATATTTAATATCATAAATCTATAATAATCTCATCTGATTTGACACCAAGTTAACTCCAAAATTATGCCCAAACTATTTTCCTATAACCGAATCTCTTTTCTGTTCTCATCTCAAATTACATCTCTACACATGATATGTCCAAAATAATAGATTTATCATTTTTTATGCATTTTCACTTTAGATCCAATAAGAAGTAATATGTGGGGCTATGTCTTGGTATGTCTTTTGTGGACCCCAGAAAATTCTGTTCTTAGATAGTGTAAATGCAGGGTTATAGGCCTTTTGTTTAGATTCAGTTGATACCTTTAATTAGATCACTTTTTATTAGTTCATTTCAGGGTCTTCAAATGGTCAGTGAGGCATAACTCAGGTTAGGTCTCTGTCCTCTTGCTGGGGTATTACATAAACTGATAACTGGAAGAGAAACAGAGAAAGATTGCTGCCATTTTGTCCCTGCCATATGAGAGTGGAGCAACTGCAATCGCAGAAAGAAAAAGGAGCCCCAAAAGGCTAGGAGACATACCTTAGGCTAGAGGCTGTGCATGCTCTAAATCAGCAGAGCACAAGGCACAGAAAAAGGCCCCTGAAAGGCTGGGCCCACAGAGCAGCTCAAAGTTGAAGAGATGAGTTCTGCCATGTGTTGACTGCCCACAGCTGAGCTCCCAGAAAAAAAATGGCCAGGAGGAATAGGCAGAGACCTGACAGAGAGCCAAGTGGCAGGAGCCCAGGATCTGGCCAGCAGTGAGAAAGCCTCTCTGATGATGCCTTGATGTGGCCATTTTCACAGCTTTAGAACTGTAAGCATTTACCCAAATAAATTCCCTTTGTAAAAGTAAAATCGTTACTGATATTTTTGTATCAGCAGGCTTAGCAAACTAAGATACTACAAAACAATAAAATAATAGCACTGGCCTTTAAATTTACCTAAGTAGAAACCTTTAGTGGGGATTTATATTTCTTCTTGTATGTTTAAAATCTTTCTAGTAAACTTTCCTTTAAGCTCAAAGAATTCTCTTTATCATTCTTGTAGTGCCAGTTTAGTGACAAATGCCAGCTTTTGTTCATTTGAGAATGTCTTAATCTCTACCTATTTTCAGAAGATAATATATTGACAAATACAGAATTCTTCATTGGAATATATATATATATATATATATATATAATTTTTTTTGAGGCATTGGGACAATCTATTGAACCTGGAACCTTGTATGTAGGAGGCCAGCTCTCAACCCTGAGTTGGCTCCCTCATCTTTTTGCTCCTTGTTTGCTCGTTTGTTTTTGTCATTGTCTGCTCATTGTTTTTTTCTTGCTGCATTTGTTTTTCTTTAGGAGGCCCTGGGGACCAAACCCAGGACCTCCCATATGGTAGGTGGGTACTCAACTGCTTGAGACACATCTGCTCCCTTCATTGATATTTTTGCTTTCAGCCCTTGTATTTATCATCTTATGCCTTCTTGATTCCATTCATAATAGCCAAAATCTTAAAAAGTTCAACAATTTTAGAACCATTACATAAATTGAGGCATATTCCTATAATGGAATATTGTTCAAAATTGAAAATGAACAAATATCTGCTGCACAAGGAAATATGAATGAATCTCACAAATTACTGTTGAGGAAATGAAATCAGACATGAAGAACACACACTTTAAGATTCACTTATATAATGATTAAAAGTGGGTAAAGCGAAATTATTGCACTTCAGTTTTCTTTATTGGTGTAAAAAAGTAAATAAATGCAAGGAAGTGATTGCCACAAAAATCATGATTGTGGTTACCTCTTTTGGGAGAAAGGAAGGCATAGGGGTTAGGAAGAGGCATGATAGGGTCTTCTTGGATGCTGACAATGTTCCTTTAATTTATTTTTTAAAAGTGAGTGATGCTAATATTGGTGACCACTCTATGATTTATTGATTAGTTACGTGTGCATTTTTGTTCTGTACAATTTTCTCTATGTATTTTTGTCCTGGATGGTCTGTTGTCATTTCATCATCATCCCAACCACTTTTTAAGATTTGTCAGTGAGGAGTAGTTTCACAACATTTGGAATGCAGAAAAGAATGATTATTGAGTCGATTACATATGTGGAATTCACAATGGCTACGTTGACAAGTGCTCACTTTTATAGCCCAAGCCAGAAAACTGGTGAAAACTATCCAGAGTTTCTTGTAAATTGCAGAAACATTTTGGAGAGCTGCTGAAAACCACTTACCTTGATACTGCAGTCTTAAAGTGTTGCTGCTGCTAATCTGATCTTTGCTACTATAACCATTTTATTGGTTATGCAAACTTCTGACAATTAAAATCTTCACAGTTAGAATATATAGAGGGGGCTGTGTTTTCTTGAAAAACAAAGATTTCATATACATATATATGTCAAGTATTAGTTGTATTTCACATTAAATATGTTGAAATATTTGCTGCATGCTGTTTTTGTTGTAATCTTGAAATGGCTGAGATAATTCATAGCCATATGAGCCACTACATGGATTTTCTTGTTATATTTTCATTACTGTCAAATGTATTTATGAAGACATTTGTGGATAAATATTTGCACATTGACTGGATAAACTGAATTTGAAAAGTATTTATTGCATTTTAAATGCCTCTGTAATCCATAAAAGTCAAGATTAGCATGTGTAACAGTGAACAAGAAAATTTTAAAACATAAATCCCAGAGCTGCTATTTTCAGGGAAGTTGTTTAATAATCTAACATAGAGGGCATCATTGAATCCAGTATTCTTGCAATGGGAGATCTGCTTTCAACTAAAACTCAATCCAGAAGCCTGGGATGGAAAAATAAATCACTCCATACCTGCATCATCAGGAAAATCAGGCAGAAGAGTATGGAGGCAGTGAGGCAGAATGCGGAAGCAGCTGACAGTAGAAATGCTAAAGCTCATGGACAGAAGGAACTTCATGGATGTGTCATTCCCAGTGAATAAGCGACAGGGACAGAAGTTCTGATTACTTCCTTTTGAAGCAGAGGTAATCTCTGAAAATTTGCATTTCATAGTTAGAGAAAATTATATAATTATATATATAAAATAATAACTGCATTTACAAAGTTTGATTTTTTATTTCAGTATAGAGTATGTGACGAAAAAGAAATTACTAAAATGGCCTGATATGAAAAATCAGCCATTTTAATTAAAAAAAAAATTGGAAAAAAATTCTGGAAACAAGTTTAACAGAAACAAGAGAACAAAGAAAGAAAAAGACAATACACTTACTTTTGGCTCCATTGTATAAGAGTTTATGAATTATTTTGAAAGTAAAAGAAATCCATTATATATAGTTTTAATTTATTATATATTTTTGAGACAAATATAAATGTGGGGCAAATAAAAGCATATAGTTGTTCCTATAATAAATAAATGAGAAAGATCAAGCAATATATCTTTTAAAAATACTTTTCAGTAGTGGGATTCTTTTAGATCCCATTCCTGGATATGCAAGGCGTTTTATCACTGCTGTCTTTTCTTTAAAGGGATACTTTTGGCAAACTTTTTCTATATTAATAGTGGCAATAGCGTCATTATATGAAAACTGCATTGAAACAGCAGAAACCAAGTATTTTACCCAGTAATTGGTATGCAAGCTCAGTACATAGTGCAAGGTTATGTATTTGTCCTTTCTGGCTTCTGAAATTTATTTCAAAATTTTTTCTTCTTTCTGGTATGTTAAGGCTTGAGAATTTGCTGTCCTAGTGCCTTTGACACTTAACTAAGCCTGCATTACAAGGAAGTTAACACATCTTTCATCGATAGTTAGGATTATTTTAAATCAAAATCTAGAAAACACTTTTTATACATACATAATAGACTACAATTAAAAATAAAATAATTTTGATTTCTATTTTTACACATTTGAGATATCTAAAATATAATTTACTGATAAAAATATATTGGGAAAGTTTTAAAATAATGATTGCCAAAATGCCTGGCAATCTTAAAAGGTTACTTCATAAATTAATACAATGGGAATTGAAACAAATTCAACGCTGAACAAGTAATATTAATTTTGGTTAATATTTTCTGTCATAATGTAAAGTGATAATAATTGATATCTAGTCTAAGGTGGTGGGATTAAATGATTTGTTTCTTAAAATCCTGAGAATAGGGCCCGGCTAGATAGCTCAGTGGATAAAGAGCTCGCTGGGAAACCACATGGGAGGCCCTGGGTTCGGTTCCCGGGGACCTCTCCTAGCGGGCAGACCGCCTTGAGAATGGCAAGCCGCCATGGGCGGGCCGGAGCCGCCGTGGGCAGGGCAAAAAGCTGCCACGGACAGGCAAAAGCCGCCACGGGCAGGG
>PVKH010010427.1:0-18265 GCA_004027955.1 Chaetophractus vellerosus | reverse complement strand
GCGCCCTATCTACTGGCCTACAGCCGGCCCCTAAAAATATATTTTAACAGTGCAGCAAGGCTGTGGCCAGAAGGGGCTCTTGATATCACTGTGAGGGCCTGAGCTCTTATAGCCTAGTTCCCGTCTCAGCTCACTTACTAGGTATATGACTGTGGTATGGCAGAGTTGGGAACTCTAGTGGATTGAGTTGGGGCATCAGTAATGGAAAGGAGGGAGACAAAGGAAATCTCTAGGTTTCTGGCTTGAGCACCTAGGTGGATGGTGATGCTGTTTACTGTGATAAGGAAGGGCTGGTAGAAAAAGCGGGGTTCAGTTTGAGAGATGCCAGGTAGATAGCCAAGAGGAGATGTTGTAGGTAGGTGGATATGGGATCTGGAACTCATTGAAGAGGTTCTTTGAGCCAAGGGAATGGCTGATAGTGTAAGCAGAGAAGAATATCCAGGGCCTGACTCAGGGAACATGGGGAGCTTGAGAAGGCATGGACTTTGAGGAAGGAGGAAAACTGAGTATGGTGTCATGGAAACCAAGAGAGACTAGTGACGTTACTCCTGACCTCTAGCAACTCTCTCTCCAGTAACGTGGGGTCAACTTAGCTGCTGCATAATTCTTGTCATGTGGGAGGACAGCATCCAACTGAGTAATACTTGTATTCATAAATAGCACATTTTCAACAACACACGCTATTGTCAATAATTATGTTAAATAGTATTGGAGGCATAAGGATGTGAATTCCATCCCTCCAGTCTGGGTGACACCCTGGTCTTCTCAGCTGAGACAGACATTCCTTCCCAGGGACATAAGGGTTGTCCCTGGCTCTGGCCCAGGTGGTGACCCTTCTGAGCCTCCTTTCTTGTGTGTTTAAAGCTTTTGATTTTTCCTTTGAAGGATTCCTCACTCCTGACTTACCAGGGACCTAAGAGCTGCATCCTAAGGCAACCTCATCACCTCTACTGAGGGGAATGACCACCCCCTTGGAAATTTATGTCCTGCAAGGCTGAATTTAGCTCACAGAAATGTTTTAGTGTTTTGCTTTGTTTTTTTGATTGTTTGTTTTTAACTCGAATTAGATGCCAATATTAAAAATCAGGACATTGAATCTAAAAATCTGGATTTCCAACTTCTCTTGAAAAACAGATTGCTCTAGCAATTCTGGCTTGCATTTTTACATAGTATGGCTCCTATATGATTAACCAAAATTCCTGAGAATAGAGGGCTTTAAGAAAAAAATGTTCTATTTATGAACAGAAATCTTACTTTGGGGTTGTTGCTTTTATGCAGCCAAAGAAAGAAGGGGCCTGGCCTCCCTCTGTGCTGTCCACCACCATTCCCCTGAACCTATTTATTTATTTATGTGTTCTCTCTCTCTCTCTCTCTCTCTCTCTCTCTCTCTCTCTCTCTCTCTCTCTCTCTCTCTCTCTCTTTTTCTGTGTTTGGTATTTCCATTTCCTACCCCCACCTAATATCCTCAGTAACAGGGCAACTAGTCACAGAGGTTTTCTGAGAATTTGTTAATCAAGGCATCATTTAGAAAATTGCTTACCATTTTGGTCTAATTGCCTGACCACATAATAATGATTATAAGATTATATCCTCTTTAAATATGCACCAGGCCTACTTCACTGGACATTTCACTTGACCACACCAGCACACTCTACATGGTTAGCTTACCGTTCACAAATTGTGAAATTGTGTCAATGGTCAGCTCTTACTTGGTACTTGCTTACACCTTGTTTTCATTTCCTAGCTGCTAAAACAAATGTCATACATGGGTTAGCTTAACAACAAGAATTTTTTGGCTCACAGTTTCAGAGGCTAGAAGGCTTGCTTTCTTCCCAGGGTCGGTATTGTCTGGTTTGCCAGCAATATTTGGGGAGCTTTGGCTTTTCCATCACATGGCAATGCATGTGTTGTCTTCTTTCTCTTTCAGGTTCCATTGACTTCCCATTTCTGGCTGCTTTCCATTGCTTCTCCTTTTTGTGTCTAATTTCCTTTGCTTCTAAGGACTTCAGCCATATTGGATGATGGCTCACCCTCGTTCGGTTTGGGCATACCTTAGCTCATAGCATCTTCAGAGATCCCATTCACAAATGGGTTCATAGACACAGGACCAGGATTTGGGACCTGAACACGCCTTTTGTATGGGACGTGAGTCAATCCATAAAGCACCTCACAGAGAGGGGCTGTTAGGATTCATTCGTGAACATGGGAGGCCTGGGAGGATGGACTCCACCTCCCTTTGTTTTTAATGCAAAGACAGAGCAATTTGGAGCACAGCGGTATACCCTGTGGTTTGTTTTGAACACGAGGTCCTCTCTGTCTCAGAGGTGTTTCTTGATCTCTGTCCTCTCAAGGCCCCTCCTTCATGCTCCCATAGTCTTTTGGGTCCTGTTTCTGTCACTACCTACCCCACTGTATTGTAATTCCATGTTTCTGGGCCTGTGTCCCAAATAAAGTATAAGCCTTGATTGGGGGGTTGTGTCTTTTCCATGATTTATAGCCCTAGGCCTAGCACAGCCCTTAAGAAATGATCTAGAGACACAGCACCCATCAACCTTCATCATGATATTGAGTCTCCACTTTGCACATTGCTGAGTGAGGCATGAAATCTTTATAGCCACAGATACTGTATGACAAAAAAATAAGCCCATCAGTTTTCTGGTGACATTTAGTGTTCCTGGTTTCTGCCTGGTTTCTTGTCTGACTTGGGAAATATCCCCCATCTCTAAATCACAAGTCTCTTTACCCAGAACTGCCTCAGATACAGGTTTTATAGACATCTTGTCTCTGTTGTTGCCTCCTAGGAATAGCTCTAAAAAGGGCAATCAATTCATTTGGCTAATTGGAATATTGCTATCTCTCCATGGTGCATTCCAACTATAGCATTCATTCAGTGCAATCTCCAGGCACTTATAGAAACAAGTGACCGGCCCTTTGGTCAGTTTGTAAAAGATAGTTGTCAGGCTGTGTCTCTTTTCAAGGACTGAGTTTTATTATGGAGGTCATGGGACTGATTTCTGCCAGATCCAGGCTTATCAACGTATAGGAAGTAAAAGCTGACCTTGCCAAGTGTTTGAGCCTGGGCTCTTTGCATATTTTGGAGGCAGACTAGAGTTTTTCTCAGCACTTACAGAGGCCCCTGTCTGCCTCCATCTTGGTACCTACATGAAATTTGTCTTTGAGTATGTAAGCACTTAGGAGGCATGATGTTTGAGGCTCCAGGAAACCCCACCTATCCACTCCCCAACCTATTCTGTCATGCTGAAATTACTTTAATTGCCAAAGCCTTCCATTTGCCAATTAGAGTCAAAGTTTTAAAAACCTCTAGCAGCAGTTAAAAATTTTAAGCGTAAGCATTTAATTGAAGTATAATATATACATAAAAGTGCGCAAATCATAGGTGTAAACGAACCACTCATGTAATGGACACCAAGATCAAGAAACAGAATATTACCATTTCCTCAGAAGCCACCCCTCTCCTTTGTGCCCTCTTCCAGTCACTTTCCCTAAGCTGATCAGAGAAACCATTCCTGACTTGTAACAAGATAGACTACTTTTAAAGAGCAAATAAAATCGTTTGTCCTTTACATAAATGACATTCTGTCTCATGTATTCTTTTTCGTGTCTGGCTTCTTTTGCTCAGCATTATATTTATGACATTCATCCATGCTGTTGCACGTAGAGTTTTTTCATTTGCATTGCTGTACAGCATTCCATTGTGTCAATATACCACAATTAATTTATCTATTCTAACGCTCATGGGCATTTTTTTTCTTTTCATTTTTTGGCTCTTACAAATAGAGCTGTTATGAATATTGTAGTTCAGGTCTTTCGGTGAACAAATGTTTACTTCCTTGTTGGGTATACACTGAGGAGTGGAATATAGGAGACATAGGATATGTATGTTCAGCACAAGTAAGTACTGTCAAACCGTTTTCCAAGGTGGTTGTACCATTTAAGCTTCCACCAGTAGCATATAAAAGAAATGATCACTCCACATCCTCACCAACACTAGCTGTTCTCTGTTTTTCTCATTTAGCTATTCTGGTGCCTTTCCCTGACAAGTAATAAACATGAGCATTAATATCATTTCTGCTGTAGTCACTGGTACACCTGGACTCAAGGCTGGGACCATAGGTATCAGATCACCAAGGAGGGGCATCAGTGTCACACCATAAGAACATGTTTAATGGGATATATTGGTGCAGCCATGTTTGGAAAATGGAATCTGCTCAAAGAATAAAGTATTAGTAGAATGCAAAGTTAACCATTTATATTAGAAAAGTACTTGATGTTTTCACCACTACCATCATTTAATTTCCCCCACCCCCATCACTCACTTATCATAGTATTGGTAATTTTCCTCATTTGAGTTGCATAGCATTAGCACATTTAGATGATCATATTTATTGAAATAACACATTTTGGGGACTACAGGTTTATGCCATTTAGTAGGTACTTGGCATATGATAGAATATATTCCCATTATTATTCTATTGTCCCTTACCTTTCAACCTTAAAGGTTAAGGAGATTTTTTTTTCTTTTTTACAAATTTGTAACCTTGTTGACTAGGAGAGTACCCTGCCCAGAGCAGGCACTTAAATAATTTGTATTTTTAATTGTTGTTGAGCTACAGTTACTAACCTGAGATTTCCTGATCACGTAGATTTTCCATACTGTATTATTTTTAGTTCATATCATGTAATCTATCCCTAACATATTTTTTCTATTTACTCCCTTTCAGTAACCACTGTCTTAAAGGAAAAAGTGCAACTCTTTGCCTGAATGAACTGGTAGCAACAATCTGAAATTCTTAGAAACGTTGGAACCAGGAATTTCTTCCCACACAATCCACGAGTGAGAGACAGAGAGAGAGGGAGAGAGAGGGAGATTGAAAGAGAGAGATTGAGACTAAGTGGGTCTTGTGGGGAGAGGAGCAGCCTGGGGTTTTAGATCCTCACTAGGTTTGTGGCTTTAGGTTCTGAGCCTCGGTTCCTCGTGTGGTGCAAAATGGTGCTAATAACACAGCAGCGCAGTGTTGTTGCAAGGGTAAAATGAAGCAGTAGACAAGTACTAGGAAAGGTAGAAAAGTGCTATTGTTACCGATCAAAGCAGGGATTCTCTGCCTGAGCATGCCAATGACCAATACCTGAGACCCCTGGGTTTCAAAGGGAGACTGTTTATTGCTAAGAGCAAAGCACGGAGATCAAATGGCCTAAAATCTGTCTCCCAGAGTCTAAGGAGTTTGGGGTTTTTATAGATTCAAACAAGGGGAGGTGGAGTTGTAAGGAGTGGAGTGAAGCTAAAATAATCATTACAATAACAAGTATAAACAAGGAGTGGAACTGAGCTAAAATAACTATTACAATAACAAGTATAAACACCGTAGTCAGGGGTTCCACTATTAAAAGTTAAATATTGGTAGAAAGTAAATTGGGTCCAAGATACAGGTGTGTTTGGCTTTATTAATAATAAATAAAAGAGCTAAACACATATTTTAGGTATTTACCAAAAAAGGAACTGCTTGACAAAATAATTCAATATAGTACAACTAATTTGTGAGGCTTCCTATTGCTTTAATTTTTTAAATACTTGTTTTCATTGAAGCATAATCTGATTGCACGGTACATAATTGAATTTACAATAACTTACATTGCAGTTTTTCAAGACTATACCCACTGCATTGGGCAAAGCAGGGTACATCTAAAATTTACAACCACGGATAAACGGGGGCTTTGAACCTGTAAGGATATGGGTATCTACTGTTGAGTGAAAAAGATGTAAAGTGCCGGGTGTTTATTTAAATTGCCAAGGTTTTCTAAAAAATGTTCCCTCTGTAAAAGCCAGAGTCTTGCCAGTTCAATTCAACAAACATTTAACTAGGGTTTGTGATTTCCAAGGTACCGGGTTAGGTACTGAGAAGCAAGCAAATTTTAATAGCTGCTGATGCAGGAGGGAGACAAGACATGAACCCAGACTGGAAAGCAGAGTAGGGCGTCATAACACAGAAACGGCAAAACACTGGGAGCTTGAAATAACTTTTCCTGTCCTTTTTTTTTTTTTTTTTTAAATCTGTTTTGGATCCCTTTTCATATGTGCCGGGTTGCTCGTTGGCAGAGAATCCGGTATCTTAAATTTTTTTTTACTCCCTTTCATTATCTTCTTAGTTTCTTCACAAATTTGATGAGCTCCTCTGCCACCGGGCGTGCATTTGGAATGGTCTCTATTGTGTGGGTGCTGAAACGATGGAAAGTTATTTTTGGTCTAATTATGAGAACTGTTTTATTGGGGGAAAGGGGGAGGCAGATCGGAGGCTGAGATGCTTGGCAAGGCTGCTCCGAGGAGACGTTACTAAGGTTACTAGAAAGAGGATGGCAGGTGATATTCAGTCAGGATTTTTTTTTTTCTAAAGCAAATATATTTTCACATGAGGGACGTGGGCTGAGCAGTGGGCAGCTCAGAGAGGGGGCTCTGGAGAGGGGAATGGAAGGAGGCAGGAAAAAACCCGGGGCTGCGGCTTTGCGAGCGCAAGCCTCTGCCTCCTGTTCCGGCCCCTTTTTTTCCCCACCGCCCTTGCTTCCCGGGGCTGTTCTGGCTGTAGCACAAGGCCAGCGCATCCGGGGTCGGTGTTGTTTAGGTGTGACACGCAGGCGAGCCAGACCGGAAGCAGCGCCCAGTCAGGATCCGTAGGGAGAGGCGTGGAGCTGGCGGCTGCGGTGGCTAGGAGGCTAGGCGACCCGAGCTGAAGTGGTTGGCTCTGCAAAGCGGCTTTCTCTGGCTGTGGGTTGTCGCTGCAGCCGCCTAGAAAGAAGGCGGAAACGACGACTCAGGGTGCCAACCTGGCAAAGCAGGGAGGAAGGGAAGGGATGTGTGAGGAGGGTGGTGGTTGTGTTTGGGGACAGGGAAAATTACCTCCAAACTTGTTTCTCATATAGTAGTTGCCTATAGTGTTTTGTTTTGTTTTGTTTTTTAAATCTCAGATTTTGGAGACCCACGACGTCTCCCTTCTCCAATTTCTCTCGGCCATTTTCAGTTGATTCGTAGCCTGAAGTGAGTGACAGCTTTTTCGTGCAACAGCTGAGTTGACATGAGATGGGTATGGGATGGTGAAGCCTCTACGAAAAAAGAGATGGGAGAGTGGGGTTGGGGTGGGCAGAGCAAGATGATGATGGTGATAATAATAGTTAATACTTGCAGGAGATTACTCCAGTCCTGTAAAGACGGTACTCTTTAATAGCGTCATTTTATAGATGGGGACACTGAGACTCAGAGTGGTAAAGGAAAACGCCCAGAGAAAGAAATGAAAAGTGCAGAACAATTAAGATAGGCTGACCTCAGAATATATCTCTAAGCCCCACACTATGGTTATCTCCCATCAAGCTGTAAAGCAAGTGAGAACATGGGAGAAGGAGTGAGAGGCTGGTGTGGTTTGGACAGATGATGTGATAAACAACTGAAGTAGGGAGTTGACCTGATAAAAGTGTGAGAGCCAGGTGTGTGTGCAAGGTGATGACAGGTATAAGGGAGAGCAAGCTTGAAACCTTTCACTTTCTAACCTTGGCTGGGACCTTTATATAGAATTCTGTGGAACATGGGAGGAGAGGTATACAGCCATACATCTAATTTGGAAAAGGGAATTAGAGAAAGATCAAAGGCTCATAGAATTTAAAGATTATTTGATGCAATGACCTAATTTAACAGATGAAGCTTGGAGATAAATGACTTGTTTAAGGTAGCCATGACTGGAAACATTTGTTTTCTGTTCTAGGGCCAATGCTCTACTGTTTAGGGGAGTTTCCCCCTCTTTTTCCTTGCTCTAGTGAATATTAAAATTTTTAAATGTCATATATCATTTGAACTGGACTGGCTCCTATCAAGCCATAGGAATTGGGTATTTATGCTTGGTGCAAAGCTATCACAATTAATGATGGAACTTTCATTTCCAAATGTGTCTTTTTAATATTTTAATATAATGTTTTTTGAGTTCTGAATGTATTTGACATCAAATAATAAATAATACACTTATCCCCCATTAATCTATGTCTAAATTTAATTTAATACTGGCTCCAGGAGCTTCTTCTGACACAATCCATGAATTAAAACAAAAGTGACAACTGAGGTCCTCCGGTCTTTCTAAGAATTTCAATTAAAAAATGAACTAAAATAAGGTAAAGCTGACTAGGCCAAAGAGCAAAGTAGGTTAATTTGAAGAAACTAAGTTTAAAAGACTACATGTGTTGAAAGGAACAGGAAAATTTTTCTCGGTTGATAGTATAATATGCTGTTCACAAATATAGTAAGTCTGATGGAATATAGCAAATCAGAAATTTAGCATATTCCAGAGAGGCAATTTGGAGTAGTTGAAATCATGGTCTGTAGAATCAAATAGATCAGCTTAACCACTTATTTGCTTTATTTGATTTCATTTGTCCTTGTTTTCTTAGTCTCTGAAATGAAGATATTAGTTCCTAACTTGCAGAATTAGAAGCAGTGTTTTTAAAGTACTTAGCACAGTGTCTGGAACAAAGTTGGTGATAAATACATAGCGATTGTTATTACTCTAAGTCTAATTAAAGCAAAAGCATTGCTGAACAGTCACAACGTGCTTTTAGATCTGGTTTTCAATACAGAGGTCAAAGAGTAGCCTCACTTGTTTGCATAATGATAATTAAAGGTAAAAATGTTCAGTGTACACATGTATTTTAATTTCAAAGTGAATGAAAGTTTAGATGGCTGGATAGTCCATGAATAGCAATCTTTCTACCAAGATCCTCTAAAACTATTGTGGCTTTTAAAGATAACTTACTGTTATGGAAATGAATAGAGCGGAGAGTAACACAGAATGAGCATAACTAACACTGCTGATTTATAAATGTGATTGTGGCTGAAAGGGCTAGTATATGGAAGTAAATCTCAATTGAAAGGAACCTAGAGAATAATCTAGGGTATGTATATCATAGTGATTTTGGCGGTAGATGAAGATTGTGGCTAATAGTATAAATGTAAGAATGCTCTTCTTTTACAAAGTGCTAAGAGTATGGTGATTCACAGGAAAATTACAACTAATGTAACTTATGGACCATAGTTAATAGTAATATTGTAATATTTTGCAACAATGACAAGAAGATATCTTTTAATACCAAGCGATAACAATAGGGGGATGCAAGGGGGGAGTGAAAATGTTCTAAAATTGACTGAGGTGATGACAGCACAACTCTGATGAAAATGAAAGCCACTAAGTATACACTTTGAATGGATTGTTCAAAGCATGGGACTGTATAACACAGGGAATCCAGTGGTAGATGATGATGGACTGTGGTTAATAGGACAAATGTGAGAATGTTTTCTCCTGAATGATAACAAATATGTAATACTAATATAGGGTGTTAAAAATTGGGTGGGTTTGGGGAAAAATACACCAAATGTAAGATATGAGCTAAATATTACTATAAATATTTTGAGGATGCTTTTTCATAGTTTATAACAAATGTTTCACAACAATGCAAGGTATTGGTGCTGGGGAGATGTATGGGAGCCTTGTATAATGATAGGCATATTTGTTTTGTAAATTCACAAATTTTACTATACAGTTATTTATGTATGTTCATGTATAAATAATGTACTTCAAATAAAATTTTATTTAAAAAATAACTTATTGTTGAACTGTTCTGTTTCCTGAACTATTGGCAACTATTAGGTCCTAAGCAGCTGACTATATATTCCTCTCCAAATGCATGGTCATGGAGGCTATGACTCTGATTTTAGTGATGATGAACACTGTGGAGAATCTAGCAAAAGGAAAAAAAGGTAAGTAATTTTTTTATCGATCTGAAATTCAGATCCTTTTAGATTGAGATGAATTATAAATAAATAATATTGAAAGTTTCTGGATTGTGTTTGCACATGAAGACAACTATGTTCTATTGAATAAAAGCTTTTTCATTGAATTGTAATGAATTGACTCCAAATTTGAGAACAGTTGAGTGAAAAATAAGAAAACAGTGTTTATGTTGTAAAAGTGTTTATGGAAAGGAAGGGCAAAAAAAGGAAAGACATTAAGTTATCAGATGTTTTTACTGCATATATTTTTCATTCACCCACCAAGGACTTTTTAGTTTTGAAAGTCATAGCCAAGAAGGGGGTTGGCTGGTGATCTCTTTGCCAGAATTTGACAAGGATGTCATTGTGAAGGATGAGTCTGTAGTACAGTACAGTTCTTATGGTTACATAGATGAGATTAAGTAGCCAAGGAAAGATGCTCATGGAGGGTTTTAGTAAACTGGAAGGGACAAAAATCAGCAGATAAAGCCTGGATCTTAGAAGGAGGCTACATCTTGATGGAGTTGCTGTGTTTAGGGGCATTGTTCTCAGGTTTCACTGCTTAGACACTCAGTTATATCCATTAACTCAGGAGTGGTTGACTGATTCATACTAAACAAACTTACAGAATTGATTTATCATTTCATATTGAGAGCAGTATATTAGGCATTACTAACAGATGGATCATTGTTATGGGATACAGAAACCTCCTGGATAACTAAAATATTAGTCACAATTTTAATAAATTTTATTTTATAGTGCTTTACATTTCCCAAAGATTTTTTATTAAAAATGTTACTTTGTAAGAACAAAATTTGAGCAAATCTAGTCTTCTCTTCTCTAAGGTTATATCTATCCAAATAACTAGACATGATCATCTATAATTACCCTTTATTTTTTTCATATTATCAATTACCTAAAGCTTCATTATCCCTACTTTACAAACATGGAATTGAAGGCAAAAAGAGATTGAATAATCTGTATAAGATTGCATAGGTAGTAAATAGCAGAGCCAGGATTTGAACCCAGGAAGCTAGGTGGCTTGACACCAGAATCCATGCTTTTGTTAGTTTCATCTCCTCCATTTTATAGATATTAAATAAAATGAAAGTGCTGCCTAAGCTATTTAAGGAAATATAAAATGACTTATTAAAGGTCACTGATCCTTTTTAGGCCAAGACTTAAATTCTTTGAAAACATGTTCCAAATATGAAAATATAAAGAATTAAGAAGCACTAATCCTTTGAGAAAAATGAAGTCTTTTAATAATTTTTCTTCTTAATAAACCAGGACAGTTGAAGATGATTTACTGCTCAAAAAACCATTTCAGAAAGAAAAACATGGAAAGGTGGCTCATAAACAAGTTGCAGCAGAGTTGCTGGATAGGTATGGTACTTCATTGTAAATTACTTTCCTTGGTTTGAGTTGTTTTTGTAAACTCAGGCACTTGGGAATATGATTATATTAAATAAAACATAGACATTTGAATATGCTTAAAATAAAATTTGTTTTAACAGGGAAGAAGCAAGAAATAGAAGATTTCATCTCATATCTATGGATGCTGTATCCTTTTTATATTTCTAAAATTTTATAACTAGTAGAATATTTTTGTTATTTTTTTATTTCATAAAGTCTTGTGAAGTCAAATACATCTTTTATATTTTGTTTTTAAAAATACATGTTTATTGAAGTATTTTGCGATTTATACTTTTGGGTACAATTCCCGTTTATTAATATATAAGAAAGATTTAGAGAGAAAATAATAAAGCATATTACTAGTGCTCTATAAATAGGTTTACAAGGTCTATGAGCCTGCAAATATTTTTTTCCAGCCAGTTTTTGCCAAGCGTTCCAACATTTCCCTTTTCTTTACTTCTCTTATCTTTAGTTTCATTTTAACTCTTATTCTTTTCCTACCTGGTTCTTGGCTATTTATGGTATCTGCAAAACTTGTATTTAAAATTAGGTCTGTCTTGGCCTACTATCCCCAGGCCTGCTGTGGCTTCAACTCTCAGGCATGACTTGAGGCTTTCCTTAAGCTATGACCTACTTCCATGTTGTAGCCAAGTCCCAGCTCAATTTTCCAATGAGGCTGTGGTTCATGGCATTAATTATTAGCATTCATATTACTGGCCATCCATATTACTGTTTTGAATATTGGAAACTGAAAGAGAGGCCAAGCAAGACCTGAAGTGTTTCTTAGTATTTACAACTGTGGACAGGATTGGGTGAAGGGGACAGGATACACACCCCACTTGGTCATCTGCTTCACTTTGTCATTCCTAATCCTTTTCTTGAACTTGTAGCAGTATTCTTGCTTCACCATTTTGTTGTTGTTGTTGTTCCTCTCATCTTGTAGCCCAGTAGCTTAGCTTTCCCATGGATGTCATCTGCCACTTATTCCTTTAGCATTTCAAAATCTACCCTGCATTCTCTGACACTGTTCCATGGGGGGAATATAAGAGTATCTAGTTGCAGCCTGGTGAGGGTAATGAAAGTCTAGGCTTCCCACTGGGTCTTTGCTGGTGTGGGTAGGGCCATAGTTTTTGCTGGGGTATTGGATGGAGTAGAGCAGTTACTGTCTAAAAGTTTTCTCTCTTGCTAGGGGCTGCCCCTCTCTCGGTCATTTGGTTAGATAAAGCAGGCTTTTGTTGGGACTTTTGTGTGTGTGTGTCTTTTTCAGTTGGTGACTCTGGATTGCTGGTTTCTTTACCTCCAAGTCTGAGGTATATATCAAGCAAAAAGAGAACACAGGGAACTCACTACCATGTTGTACCATGGGTCCCGAGGTCTCTAGCGGTCTGCCTTCTCATTTCTGCCTTTCAGTGTCTGCTTCTTATATCATGTCTAAGAATTTTATTGTACTTAGTGGAAGGAATAGGGTGAAGTACATCTATGTCTGTTCCATCTTCTTGGAAGTAGAAGTCCCACCTGCCTTCTTTTTTTTTGTAAGTTAAGTTTTATGGGAACACAGCCATGCTTATTTATTTGTTGTCTCTGGCTGCTTTCATATTACAATGGCAGAGCTGAGTTTTTGCAGCAGAGACTATGTGGCCTGCAAAGCCTGAAATATTTGCTGTCTGGCCCTTCATAGAAAAAGTATGTTGATCCCAGTTCTGATATGTTGTGACCTGCCCTGGTCACATGACCACCTAGTGGTAGACCCAGAGCTAGGCCCTATTTTTGACTTTTCTTTCTTTTTATCCCCCAGAAATGTTAACTGCTTTGTTACCAGTTTTGGATTTGTCATGTTCTGATTAAATAGTCTATTAGAACACATTGTGATCAATTAAATCACCATTATCTTTAATAGGGTGCAGTCACAGTGTGATAGAAGCTGAGTTTGGTTCTAACGAGAGCGCCATTGAGGGTTTTTTTTTTTTTTTTTTTTAAGATTTATTTTTATTTATTTATATATCCCCCTCCCTTGCTGCTTGTGCTCACTGTGTTCATCTTGCTTTTACGTTTTTCTGTCTGCTTGTCTCCCCCTGGTGCGGCATCCCACTGAGTCAGCTCACCATGCGGCGGCTTGCCTGCTCCGCGGTGGCTTGCCTTCTCAAGGAGGCCCCGGGAACCGAACCCGGGCCTCCCATGTGGTAAACCAGAGCCCCACCAATTGAGCCACAGCTGGTTCCCGCATTGAGATTTTTAAAACAAAAAGTTAAATTCTTATTTTTTGTTACACTGCATTAAAAATAAACATGACTGTGGATTCTTCTTTGAATATTAAAAGAAATTTTAAAAAATAACATCTAATTTATTAAATTTGAAAGCCTAAGGTTAGGATTTAATATTATAAGAGTTGTTTCTTCTCTTCCACAGGAAGAGAATAAATAAATTTATTTTGGAATAGCTTAATTATATAAATTGTATTTTGTAATAATGAAAGATACATTTTACTCATCTTAAATTTTAGAAACTATAATATGTTTTTTTCAAATTGTGGTTATTCACATGAGTGCTGGTATGAGGCTGAATGCAGTCCAGCAGTAGATAGGAAGTTCTTTTTCTCCCCCAGATAGATGTGCTTGAAAATTTTTCGAAACAATATAAACAGTCTTCAGTAGAAAATGAAAGCTCTAACAACCCTCATTCTTAACAGTTTAATACATAGCCTCCTAGATTTTTTAAAAATGTATAAGCATGTATGGTGAAAAAAAATCATATTATGC
Source organism: Chaetophractus vellerosus (assembly GCA_004027955.1). Taxonomy (NCBI): domain Eukaryota; kingdom Metazoa; phylum Chordata; class Mammalia; order Cingulata; family Chlamyphoridae; genus Chaetophractus; species Chaetophractus vellerosus. Next base: position 4,276 of record PVKH010010427.1, on the reverse strand, counting down.
TTTTTTTAAAAAGATTTATTTATTTCTCTCCCTGCCCCTGTTGTTTGTGCTCACTGTCTTCTCTGTGTCTGTTCATTGTGTGCTCTCTGTGTCTGCTCGTCTTATTTTTAGGAGACACTGGGAACCGAACCTGGGACCTCCCTGGTGGGAGGGAGGCGCCCAATCGCTTGAGCCACCTCCATTCCCTGCTTGTTTTGTCTCTCATTGTGTTTCCTCATTGTGTCTCCTCGTTTTATCAGCACATGGCGTCATCTTGTTGCATCAGCTTGCTGTGCCAGCCCATCGTATCAGCTCATTGTCTTGCTCATCTTTTTTAGGAGACATCAGGAACCAAACCTGGGACCTCCCATGTGATAGGCGGGTGCCCAACTACTCAAGCCACATCTGCTTCCCTCATATTATGCTTTTTTAAAAAAACTCAATAATATATCATGGGCTCAGAACAACTCTTGAATGTATAAAATCCTTAATTTTTTTGCATGTTAGTATCAAAGGCACAAAAAGTTTGTAAATGATTATATTTTATACTATGGTGGCAAAAAAGAAGATTTCAGGCGTTTGGGGTAAGTATCATGAAGTTTACATAGAATGGCAGGGTATGGCTTTAATTGAAGGCCCACAGCTACTGTGTCTTCTGATTCTGCAACTTTCCCCTGCTTCTATCTCAGTTTCCTTATTATATCATAAAGTGGAGAGACCATCTACGGCTTCTAGCCAAATAGTTCTCCATGAATTCCATTTCTTTGGCCACAGGCCCCCTCAGATAGCCTCCTCATCTGCTAAGCCACCTGTGACCCTGGCAGTAACTGTTTATGTGAGGAGTACTCATACGCCTGATCATGCAGTATTTTGTTTTTTCAACGAATCTTGAAATAGTGAACTTTCTAGACCTTAATGTTTGAAAATGCTTTTTAAAAGTTAGGACATCACAAGAAACCTCACTCTGGTGTTTCCCACACCTGAAATTCCTTCCAGTATTTGAGGTTCTTCTATCAGAACTTCTTGGTTTTGCATGGGTCTTTTTTTTTTTTCTCTCTCTCTAACTTAACAATTTTCTGAGTTGGAAGGGCTCCAAAAAACTTCAGTTTGCCCCAAATTTATCTCGCCTATCAATTTAGCATATATTCTCCAACAACTGCTTGCCCTACTCTCAAACTGTTGACATCTTATCTTGAGCGATCATCCCTTTTAACCATCTTCTTATCTTGCCTCATCTTCCTAAGAAGCTATAGTAAAATGATGTTTGGAAAAACATACACACACACATATATTTTTTTAAAATAGAGGTCATTTGAGTGGTATTACTTTTAATTATATTCTAAAACTTATTTTCACTCACGTTTTCCTTATCAATTTAGCGTTTATTCAGGTTTCTTATCCCAGCTTTGGTAACTTAGCTCCATTTGTATATTTGAAACCATTGCTAGAGATAGATGGATTCCTTATCCATTTAAATTGCTTCTATAGCAGCACTCTTATAAATGCCTTTTGAAAATACTGAAATTATTTTTATAAATATATGTACATATAAAGATATACAACTATCTTAATCCTCATGAATTATATTTTTAATCATTTTCAAAACTCTCACAGAAATTTAACCTCCTAAATTTGGCTAATATTCTTTTTGCATTAAATTTAAAATAATTTAATTTTCCAGGGAAAATGACAAAACAGATTTGGATGTTATACGAGAAAATCATAGATTCCTCTGGAATGAAGAGGACGAAATGGACATGACTTGGTAATTTGAGCCATCAGGGGAATATTACATCAAATGCTTTTGTCCTGTCTATCCTAGTCTATAATTGACTTTTCATTGCTTGACTTTGTCTTTTAAAAAATAATTTATAACATTTTTTACAAGATTGTGAGTTGTCTTTTAATATGCTATCGTATGCCTCTTTTCAAATTTTAAAAATATTTTGGGAAAAACTAATATCTGAAAATGTTTTTTTTAGGTATTACATTTTCCCAAAATATTTTAAAAATTTAAAAAGAAGCATATAATTGTATTACAAAGGTTAAAAGTGAAGAGTAAATTTCCCTCTCATCTCTGTCAGTCCTCCAGTTTCCCTCTTGAGAGAACCACTATTAATAGTTAATATCTAGATATTCTATGCACATATAAGTAATAGGCTTCTTTTAAAACATTAATATTTATGTCATATGCATTATTTATTTGACATTGCTTCCAATAGCAAGCTGTGGTTGGATTTCTAAATGTATAATATTTATATTTTTATGAATTTAGGGAAAAGAGGCTTGCAAAGAAATACTATGATAAATTATTCAAGGAATACTGCATAGCAGATCTCAGTAGATATAAAGAAAATAAGGTATGTCTTCAGAATATTATAAGAGGTAGTTCTTATCCAAGTACAATATCTTTGTTTTAACTGAAATCTAGCATTTCCTTCACTTATGAATGTATAAAATAATTTACAGTAGTATTCATTTCATATCACATCACAGTTGTTGTATATTGAAAAATTGTTTATACTCATCCATACTTTGAAATTACAGTAGTTGTTAGACCTGACGCTAGTTGAGTGTCATAAAATTGTCTGCCGCTACATTCTGAGAAGGGGTCTGTGGTTTTCGCTTGACTGGCAAATGGAATAAAAAAGGTTAAGAACCTCTGGGCTAGATAGTAACTATTTTAGGCTATGCAGGCTATGTAGTCTCTATCACAGATACTGACCTTTCCTGTTGTAGCAGGAAAGCAGTCATAGACATACATAAGTGAATGGGCATGGTTGTGTTCTAGTAAAACTTTATTTACAAAAACAGGCAGCAAGCCTGTCGGCTGTAGTTTGCTAACTCTAGTTTCTAGGTACCAGGGACTATTTTAAGTGTTTTATATGTATTATCAAATTTAAACCTTTTAACCAAAAGGAATAGATAATCTTATTATATCTATTTTACATGAGGAAAATGCGGCACAAAGAAATTAAATAATTTGCCCAATATTATATAGTTTTTAAGTGGTATAACTAAGATGTGAACCCAGTCTGACTCCAAAGGCTATGCTCTTTTGTACTGTAATATATTGCCTTTCTACTATGCCATAACCTCTATTTTTGGTCAGTGTCATAGAATAGATTGTTATTTATTAGCTTACGTATCTTGCAGCCTGGCTCCTATAATTTTTAAGATAGTTTGAACATAAAGAAAGTAGTTCTTTAAGAGATAAATTAGTTTAAATTTCTTTTCAAATGGAGTCCTAAAAAGAGAAAAAGCTATCATGGGAATTAAGTTTACTTTTTGGATTGGTAAATGTTATATCAATTGTTGGCCCCAAGTTTAGATTTATATACAATTTTAAATGTGATGTTTGAATTAATTTTGGCACACAATGTAATTTTTTTTCCTCATTAGTTTGGATTTAGGTGGCGAGTAGAAAAAGAAGTGATTTCAGGAAAAGGTAATTCTTTTTAATTTATTTTTCTTTACTTTTAACAGAATAAAGGTTATTTTATGTTATTGAAGTGAAGTCATTGGGTAATATTATTCCTAATCAATAAATTATTATTTACAAAAATAAGATTAGTTATATTGTGATACAGTATGAGCAAAGGTCAGAATATAATGCTGTAATGATTTTTATAGAACTTTTGCATATAGAACTTTCAATTGAGGATATGCAGAAAATGTTTAAATTAGAGTGAAAATTAGAAAGGAGACTATCAAAGGATGAATGCTTGATTCTTTCCATTTATCAATTTTTGAAATGAGTTGGACATCTCAAGTGTAAACAGTGAGTTTTTTAAAGTACTGTAGTAGCTTGAAGTTATGTATCCCAGGAAAACTTGGTCTTACTTTTAATCCATTCCTGTGGGTGTGAACCCATTGTAAATTGAACCTTTTGATGAGGTTTCTTCAATTAAGGCATGGCCCAACTGAATCAGGATGGCTCTTAATCAGTCCTATTACTGGAAGCCGTATTGAGAAAGCCACAGAGAGAGAAGCTGTGGGAAGAAGCCAAAAGCTGGAAGTCAAGAGAATCAGGAAGAGAAAGGAGAAGATTGTGCCTTGTGCATTGCCACATGACAGAAAAACTAAGGAACCCTAAAGATTGCCAACCAGTCAGAAGATACCAATTCTGGGAGGAAGCAGTCCTTCTAGTTCTGAAACCTTGAGTCAATAAATTCTTGTTAAGTTAACCCATTATATGGTATTTGTTTTGGTACCAGAAAGTGGGGTGCTGATATTGCAAATAGCTTTGGAATTGGGTAATGGGTAGAGGCTGGAAGAATTGTGAGGACTTAAAAAT
>PVKH010010426.1:0-18264 GCA_004027955.1 Chaetophractus vellerosus | reverse complement strand
ACAGATGGATATAAGCCAAATTCTTTTTTATCTCTTATGTATTTTCACTATATTTATGATTAATTTTTATCTTACCAAAATGTTTCTTCAAATATTTAAAATATTCCCAAAGATCTTTTAAAACAATAAAATTAAGTATATACACCTATAAAATATCCATTAGAACTCTATGTCTCTTTTATCTGTGATATTTTCTTTTTGTAGCAATATACAGAGGAAACTCATACTTTATCATTTAGAATACATTAATATATTAACTAGAGGTTTAAAAATTTCCCAGAGTCCTGTTAATTGTCTCATTATCTTTGGTAACCCCAAAGGACCCTCAAACTCTTACAGATTAGCTAACATCATAGCTTCAGAAAGCCTTGTTGCCCATGCCAGCATCTCTCAAAAGTGCACCATGGGATTGTTAGGCCTTCTGTTATCTCAGAGTGGCATTGTGCTTGGTTAGGTATGCTGCTCACTACACCAATTTTGTAAAGTCTGAGCTACTGTGCTAGATGCCTGAGGTAGCTTATTAAATAGTAAATGCCAAAATGAAAGTAAACAGTGCAATCTTCAATTACTTTTTATAATGGAATAAGCAAGAGGAGAATGGATGCCTTCCCTCTGTTGTGTTTCCAAATAGATCAGTGCCAGTGATGAAGATTCAGATGGATCAGTACAGACCTGGGATCATTTCACTGCTGAGCAATGCCTGAACAAAAGACTCCTGCAGTTTTATGGTTGCAGGGCCTAGGAGTTGAAAAGCAAATGTACCAAGTACTGAGCCACAGTTGCAAAATTTATTCAACATCCCCACTCCCTGCAACAAGGAGTTCTTAGGAGATGAGCACTAGGAAGTCTAAGCTCTGGAAATGGTTAGTCTAGGAATGCAGAAATGTTCAAGATGATGAATGGCTGGGGGGTCTGGATTCTTGACTGCAAGTCCCTTCAGAGACTGCAATGCACTATCTGGACACAACTTTTAGTGGAGGGTGGTCAGCTTTCCACTTATGTTGTCTGTCATGTAAAGCCTTTGTAGTTGTCTATAATTAGTCCTGAAAAAACACACATAGATCATTAGTTAGGTGCTGAACTCCTCAGAAGGAAATACTATTAATCAGCTAGATTCATAAATTTCAGAAATCAAGGTCAAATAAGTTACATTCACTTGACAGTATCCTCAAGGATATAAATAAGTATTAATAGATATGTGATCAATTTGTTGAGAAAGTTTAATATTCAAAAGTTAACCTATGTTAACATGGTACACTAATAATATATTCTAAATGTGAAAGGATGAATATATTATATTCCAAATCACATTTATAGTTTAACCCATGATTATTAAAATAGTCTTAAAAACCCCAGAATCCTAGAGTTTTTACCATGTTTCTCTCTTTTTTTCCATGACCTTTTCTTTCACATTGCAACATGTATATTTGAATTTAATAATAAAATGTATTTTGGGCCATTTTGAAAAATACCTGATGCCCCTCTGAGATGGTTTTCTCTTTAGTGCCAATTTAAGAAAGCATTCGTTAATGCCAAACTTCACCACTTGATGTTCTTTAGTATGGAAATTTGAACAAAAATAAGAACATAGATTTAAGACCTAGCATACTGATACATGTTTAACTATCTTTTCATTCTGCCACAGGAATTGATAACACCTTGTAGAGAGCTGCTCCAATAGCCTGGGCATAGAAAGTGGATGTTGTGGAGCAAAGTCATAGCCAACACACAAGGGGCACAAGTTGAAAATAAACTTTACTGTTCTCATCATCAACAATTATGGATTATTGGTTACTGCAACCCTGTCTTTTTTGTTTTCTCCAATATCCATTGGTTTTCCCAAGTAGCTGTACCAGATTATATACATACACCAGTAATGCATAAATATTTCCTTTCCTCCTCATACTCATGAACAGTTGGGGCTTCCAGATTTATTTTTTGCAATCTAATGAATTTTTGGCAAAACCTCAATTTGACTATAGTTTTATATTTTCTAATAACACTAATATTGCAGAACACACTGTTATGTGTAAATGAGATATTTGTGCTTTTCCTTTTAAATACATTTTTTTTGGTTTTATGAGTGGCATTTATTTTCATTTACTTTGTAGTATGGATTTCTTTCCTTTTGTGTTTCTCTTGAGAAATAAATTCATCATGGATTGCATTCAAATTCATAAACTTATTCCCATTTTGTGTATTTTTTATCATTTTGTCTCCTTTTCCTGTTTCTCTTCCTCCTACTCCTGAGAAGTTTCCTCTTTAAGTATATGAATATATCCCACAAGTATTATAATATATTGTTTTCATATTTTATCCTTTAATCTACTTAGAATTGGTTTGTTAGGTTCAGAAATATGAATGCAACTTCATTTTTCAAATATTTTTCCCAATTGTCTTAGAACTATTTACTAAAATATACACAACATTCCCAAACAGTAAATCATTGCATGTGTAATTTATTGAGTCTTCTGTGTGCATCCTCTGTTCTCTTGCACTGTTTCATTGTCTGCTTCTGATCCCATGCCAAAAATGTCTAATTGCTATTATTTTCTAGCAATATTTGATATTTATTCAGGATAACATACTCACTTTTCTTCCTTTGAGATATTTAAGATATTTGTGATTCATTTGAACTTTTATGGCCTATTTGTCAAACTCTATCAAAAAATAGTGTTAGGAAAATTTCCTGGTATGATTTTATAAATTAATATAATTTACAAGTTTGTAACATTGTTCAATCTATACAGCTGGTTAACCTCTGCATTAATTTACTTATGTAATATCTCTCAATGAAATTTCTATTTTTCCATATATTCTTATATAACTGTTACATTTCTATTATATTAATATGTACTTCATGTAACTATTGAGTGTTTCATTTAAAATATATTTTTAATTTTGTTACTATTTTATAAGCATTTAATATTTTTATTAACTTTTGCATCTCATTGCCCTCTCAACGAATATTCAAATATTATTCTTGTAATGTATGTGAATCATCTTATATATGTATATATACATTTCTTATGTATTACATGTAATCTGCGGCTAATGCAAAAACTGTTTCTTTTTTTTTCTAATTCTTATATATAGTTTATTTTGTTTGTCTTTCTTCAAAATGCTGTCTAATAAAGATACTAAATGTACTGCTATTTCCTGGTTCTCTGGGAAACGATGCTTCCATCTTGTGTACTTTCAGTTCTATTATATTTGAACTAGGAGAATTTCCTTTCAAATTAAGAATTGTTATTCTAAATCTTTGATGAGTTTTCATAATTGGTCATTCTATTGGAACAGAATTCTCTTCTGGAAAGAAGGCATGATTATTTAAAATTTATCTGGTAAGTTCTGTTGTTTTCATTGATTATGATATTTAATTTCCTCATTCTATACCCTTCATATTTCTGACATAAATATAACTTGGTCATGATATATTATATTTTATATATCACTCTGATATTTATATAGATTTTTAAAGACTTTTAAAAATTTATTTATTACATATCCCCCCACCTTCTGCTTGCTCTTGCTGTGTGTCCATTCTTCTGTGTTTTTCTATGTTTGCTTCTTGTCTCCCCCTGTCTTTGCGGCGGCACGCCGAGTCTGCCCTCCATGGCGGTGGCTCGCTCTGTTTTGTGGGTGGCTCCATTCCATTTTCATGGGTGGCTCCGCTCCATGTTTTGCGGGCAGCAGTCCTCCATGTTTTTGCGGGCTGCCGACTTCCACACTTCTCAGGCAGCAGCTCCACTTTTCACGGGTGACTTTGCCATGCCTGTGGGGGCTCTGCCCTGCCTGTGGCAGCTTTTTGCCTTGCCCACGGTGGCTTTTGCTCCACCCACAGTGGCTTGCCTTTCTCAAGGCCGTCTGCCCACTCAGAGAGGTCCCCAGGAACCGAACCTGGGGCCTCCCATGTGGTACCCCAGCGTGCTCTTTATCCACTGAGCTATCTAGCTGGACCCCTATATAGATTTTTAACATATATAATCAATTGTTTTGTAATATCTAATTTTAGAACACATCCTCTATTATTCTATGTAATTCAATTTTTTCCACAAATATTCCTCCCAAAGCTTCCTATGCTCTTTTTCTATTTTGAAATATGATATAATATACCTTATGTACTTTTATCAGGCTAATTCCTGCCTTCAGCTTTCCTTTAAAATGGATCTTTCAGTGGAGGGATGGTGATGCCCACTCAGCTTCCAATTGAGAGGGGGCTTAGATCCCATGAGGCAGATGGGTGGAACTATCTTGCTTGTAGTTACAGATTCTCTCTGTTTATTGGGATAAGTGTTCTCCATCACCACCATCTTGTTAATTGTCCTGGGTGAGTCTGATAACCTAGAGAGCAGATGTTACAACTCTGCTGTTATTCAGGGATCAACTGGCATATGAACAGAATGAAGATTTAAGTATCTTGTACATATATTTAATGAGAAAAATGCTAATTATAAGTTCAAATAAAAGGGACAGAAGAGCCATGTATAGGGATATTTTAAATAAATCTAACCCTGTTACATTGGGGAACATATAGTAAGGCTCACGGACAGGGTGAAAAATTCCTGAGATGGTCTGCCCAGCCTTTAATGCCTAGATGTCTCTAAAGCCCTCAGGAGCACCGCTGCTTGAGGAATTGTTTACTGCACATTCATCTTTAAATGCTCTAAATTTTCATTTTTTAATTTTTGTTTGGGAAATTGTGAATAAACAAAAGGATCATGCATACCATACAGGATTCCCATACATTGCTCCAACACCAACATATTAAATTTTTGTGAAACATTTGTTATGAATTATAATATTGCTACTATCTATAGTTTATGGGTTATATTTGGTGTATTTTCCCCCAAATATCCTATTATTATCACCATGTATTAGTATTGTATATTTGTCATAGCTCATAAAAGAATATTTTCATATTTGTACTGTTTAACACAGTCTATCATCTACGATGTGGTTTACTGTGTTATACAGTCCCCTTCCATTTACAGCCCATCCAAAGTGTACACTCAGTGCCTCTCTGTTTCATCTATGAGTTGTGCTGTCATCAGCTCCGTGCATTTCAGAATGTCTTCATTAATCCAAAAGGAAAAGTCCTATACCCCTCCATTACTGACTCTTAGCATTGATATAATGACTTCTTTGTCATTACTGTAAAAATATTACATTATTACTGGTAACTAGTGTCTATATGTCATATTAGTCATATTTTTCCATGTATCTTCATATTTTAATACCTTGTAATAAAGGAACATTTTTGCATTTGTACTGATAACCACAATCTTCATCTACCCCAGAAATCTCTATGTTATATATTCCTTAGGTTATCCTCTAGCTTTCATTCAATTGACATTAATCCCTCTACACTATCCCTTTCAGCTGCAATCACATTTATAAATCAGAAGTGTTGATTATGCACACTGCAATTTGCTACCATCAACTCTAACAATTTCCCCACATTTACTTTTGAATAAAAAGTGATTCTTGGAATAATGTTCACCATGTGAGCTGGATTTTACTAATATACATACTCACAAAGGAATTTTGTGTTTCCTGCTCTGAGAAATTTAAACTACAAATTATGTTTCTAGAAGGACTGTTGGGGTCATGTTTCTAACCTTGTATACTGACAACAACTAAACCTGAAGCCATGAATGTAGCATATTTATTTAAGGAAGAAGTGGAAAATAGGACATTGAAGGCATATTTAAATGATCTTGATATAGCAATAGTAGGAACTATTAGACTGTAGAACAAATGGCTGAAATCCAACTATGTTCCATATAACTGTCTACTTATCAAAGTTTAAACAAACATGTTTAATAAGCCTGTTCATCTTTCATTTCTCCTTAAAATCTTCACTAGACTTTTAGTCCAATTAAATTCACTTATATTTTATCCAGATGAAGACTTTATAAAAATAACCAACAATTACAAAAGTTATGATACTCAGTGGTAAAGACAGTATGATGGTACTCATGAATTGATATTTACACATACCAGAAGACAAAATATGAAACTTATTGTCTAGTGATGAGAAAGACCTTCAGTAATAACATATATGGAAGTAGAAAGAGGGATTGGTGCTCTTGGAAATCTTAAAATTCAGATGAATGGGTTCTTTGGCAGAGGGAATGATATGGTAATGCTGAAACCTGTATGTTGTTTTATATTTGGCTTAACATATTAACATAAGCAGTATTCAACTTTCAGCGGGCTGCCTTGTGCAGGCTTAAAAATATCTGAGTGTTTCCCTCTATGGAAATAGGAACAGAAAATTGTCAGGAAAAAACCATGGGCAGCTTTTGTGAATTGAAGCCTGAAAGGAAAGAGTCCTGCTACATGGTATTGATGGTACCAAAGCAAATTTTGATCAGCTCCATTTCAAGACATCACTAAACAAGTGCTCCCCAGCCATTCAGCTTCAAGGTATGGAGATCCTCAGCAGCTTTCAAAATTTTAAAATAATGTCACATGACTAAAAAGATTAGAAGAAATTTAGATTTTAAATAAGAAAGGTGATAATTTTAAATGATACTTATATACTGAGACAATTAAGGGGACATTTGGACATTGGGAAACCTGTACATATACTCAAATATACTCAAAGAGATAAAGGATGATTTTGCATCTGCATTTTGTTATCAGAAAATAAATCAGAGACATAAGATAGCTAAACTGCTAAGTTAAGTTATATTTGTGCATATACATAATTTTAAGCAATAAAATATAATTTGGGATAGTTTAGAGCGATTTGAAGATCATTTCTCATAATATAGAATGAAAATATAAATATGTAAAAATTATGCAATCTGGCAACAAATATCCCATAGAGCCAGTAGGAGATGAGAGCACACAGGATAACAGCCAATTGTAGAAAGGACTCTAGAGGCCACCTTCAGTGGGTTTCTCCCTGAAGGGAGTGGAAGCTTGAATGAAAGCCTGAAGCAACACTCTGCCTCCAGGCTTTCCAGGTGTGTTAAGTTAAATGGATTCTCCAGACTGAGGCAGGGCAAGGATTTCCAGAGTTGACCCTAGATTGTGCATAAATATTTATGGAACCTCAAAAGGCACTGGGGTGGAAACAGTGAAAAATATGGGAAATATGGGTGCATTTTTCCTCCCACCCCAATGAAACTCTGCTAGGTACTTTTGCCATATACTGTTGTATTTTCTGTTAATTAAACTCATTGGTATAAAAAATTATGCAAGAAATAAATGATAATACTATTATTGAGATAAAATTTAATTTGGTCAGATGATTATGGTGGATTAGGTTGCAACAGGCTGAACTCATTTTCCAGAAGTGGCAAGAAATCAGGCAAACTTTCTGGGCATAAGGGAAGCAGCAGGCTTGAAAGTGATTGGAGTGGAAAGCCAGTGAAATGAGGCTCAGTTGGGCACCAGCTGAGAAGTTCTGGGAGTTATTAGCATGAAAGCCTAGTTGGACTCAGGGGAAGCAAGGGGCCACAGAGTAATCAGGTGGACAGTGAGGGGATCCCAGTTGAGCACATGGCAAGGGAGCTGGAGTGAATGGTGTGGGTTACTTGATTAGGATGCCCAGCTGAGCACCAGGGGAGTGGCACCAGCAAGGTAGTGAGGCATCAGGACAATCCACATAAGTGGTCATTGTGGAGAAGACTATCCTGATGCTGGTGGCCTTAGATGGAGGCCTGGATTAGATTTTTTCTTTCTCTCTTCTTTCAGATAACTAGGGAGAGGTGTTGCTGTAAGGAAATAAGTGGGCACAGAAGGCCAGAAAGGATGGGGCTAAGAAGACACTTGTGGCCTAAGAGAGAGGCCCATTTTATTTTTTTCCTTTTCTCTTATCCTTTTCCTTTTTTAATTTTTTCTTTCTTTTTCCTCTTCCATTTTTGTTCTTTTCCTCCTTTTCTCTTGATCCTTTTTTCTCACTTTCTTCTCTTCCTTTTTTATTTTCCTTTTATATATTTATGTTCCTTTTATCCATTTTCCTCTTTTTTCTCCTTTCTTCTCTGTTTCTTTCTCTCTATTTTTACTTTATATTTACATTCCTTAATTCTTTAATCTTTTCTTTTTTCAGTTAGACCAGGAATTCTAAAGATTTAGAAGAGTTGGAATCAAGTTTCAAAGAATAGACTTACCACTAAGCCAAACAAAATAAAACCCTATGCCAGAGAGAGAAACTGACCAACAGAATTAACCCCATCAAGATAAGCATATGCCTAGACATCAACCAGTGGGTTATGGCCCAGTCAAAGGAACAAATTAATAAATTGCAAAAGACATAAAATTTGGAACTAATAAAAATATCCATACAAGTCTCACAAATCAGCTCAAGGATATGAAGGAAGAGATGAAAGATGTTAAGAAGACACTGAGTAAACATAAAGATGAAATTGTAGACATGCTTAGAAAAAGAACAGATCTTATGGCACCAAAAGGCACAATAGAAGAAATTAAAAATATAAAAGAACCATGAAATAGCAGACTTGAACGGGCAGTGTGAAGAATTAATGAAATTAAAGATTAGAACATCCAGAATTGTGCAGATATAACAGATAGAAAATTAGTGTGAAAAATCAAACCGGGTATCACAGAATTGAATGGCATTGCAAAGCACACAAACATATACATTATATGTATCCCAGAGGGATAAGAGAAGGTAATGGAGGCAGAAAAAGTATTTCAAGGAATAATGGCTGTAATTTCCTAATGCTTATGAGAGACATAGGTACACACATCCAGGTCATGCAGTGTTCACCCTATAGAACAAATCTTAAAAGAACTACTCCAAGACACTTACTAATCAGATTTTCAAATGCTAAAGATAAAGAGAGAATCCTAAAAGCAGCAAGAAAAAAGTGATGGGGGTGGCTAGATCACTCAGTGGATAAGAGTGCTGGTATACCATATGGGAGGCTCTGGGTTCAGCTCCTGGGGACCTCTCTGAGCTGGCAGATGGCCTTGAGAAAGGTAAGCTGCCATGGTTGGGGCAAAGCCACCGTGGGCAAGGTGAAAAGCTGCCACAGGTAGGGCAGAGCCCCCACGGGCATGGCAAAGTCACCCATGAAACACGGAGCAGCCGCCTGTGAAGCACGGAAGCCAGGCAGCCTGCAAAACATGGAGCACTGCTGCCCGCAAAACATGGAGCAGAGCCGCCCATGAAAAACAGAATGGAGCCACCCACGAACGGAGCGAGCCACCTCCGTGGCGGGCCGACTCAGTACATCGCCACAAAGACAGGGGGAGACAAGAAGCAGACATAGAAAAAACACAGAAGAATGGACACACAGTAAGAGCAAGCAGAAAGGGGGGGATATGTAACCCAAAAAAATACATTAAAAAAAAAGAAAAAAGTGTTCCATCACATACAATAGATGCTCAATAAGTTTAATTGATGATTTCTCCTCTAAAACCATGGAGGTTAGAAGACAGTGGATTGGCATATTTAAGGTACTGAAAGAAACAAACTGCCAGCCAAGAATTCTGTATCCAGCAAAATGCCCTTCAAATATGAGGGAGAGATCAGAGTATTCACAGATAAATGGAAATTAAGAGATTTCACCAACAAGAGTCCTTCCCTTCAAGAAATACTAAAGGTAGTTTCTTCAGGTTGAAAGGAAAAGACAAAAGAACAAGGTTTGGAGGAGAGTGTAGAAATAAATATTATTAGAAAGGGTAACTAAAAGGGAAAATAAAAGAAACAAAAATAAGGTATGACATATAAAACCTAAAAGTAAAATGGTTGATATAAGTACTGCCTTTACAGTAACAATATTAAAGGACAATGCATTAAATTCCCCAATTAAAAGATACACATTGGAAGAATGGATAAAATAATATAATCACTGTGCAGAGCATTGTGGCACATATTACTTTGCATTTTATACCCCAATACTTTCAGTTCTTTCCGCTGACATTCATTGCAACATTCCATTCCTAAGCTGTTAAAAGGCAAGCCTTGGAAACTGGTTATGACCATGTGACTGATCAGAAAATCTTCTATTAAACATGCTTAATTTTTTCTCCCAAATATTTAAGAAAAGCTGTCCTTCTGAACTGCTTGCCTACCCTCATATCAATACATATTTTAAACAGTTAATGTGAACATGGAATTTTGCCCTACTACTAAACACATCTGCCCTAAGCATGGCAGTTTGTAAAATTCCCTATCTCGATGTAACATGTATTATAAAAGACTACTTCATTTTGTGGAGAGTATGGACAATTGAGCTTGGAACTATCATTTCTTCTCCTGCTGCCAAAGATAAAGCCCTATTTAAACCCCCAATAAACACTCATTTGCTCATGAAAGCTGACTTGTCCAAGTCTACTTTGTCTGATGTATTACTCACAGTTCAGCAGGAAACTGTCCTTTCATACAGATCCTGGATACACTCATAAGACATGCCTACAAGCATTTCACCTTAGACCCATGGACAAAAATAGAATGCAAGTGAAAGGGTGGAAAATGATTTTTGATGTGAAAAGTAACCAAAATGTGCTGGGGTACATATCAGAAAAAATAAACTATAAATATAAAAGTATTACAAGAGACAAAGAAGGTCACTACATATTAATATATGGAACAATCTAAGAACAAGAAAGAACAATCATAAATATTTTTGCACCTAACCAGGGTGCCACAAAATACCTGTAGCAAGCACTGGCAAACTGAGGGGAGAAAAGAAACATCTATAATAATAGTGGGTCATAGAATAAATCTTGATGAATATAGAAAGATTTAAATTTTACCAAATACTTGCTCTGACTACAATGGAATGAAGCTGCAAGTCAATAACTAGTGGAGAACAGAAATATTCACAAATATATGGATATAAAACAAAACAATCTTAAACAATCTATGAGTCAAAGGAGAAATTGCAAGAGAAAACAGTGAATATCTTGAGGTGAATGAAAGTGAGAACACAACATATCTGAAGATATGGGAAACAATAAATGCAGTGATGAGAGGGAAATTCATAGCCCTAAATGTCTACATTTGAAAAGAAGAGCTAAATCTAAAGACCTAAATACACCCCTTAAGAATTAGAAAATGAACAGCAAACTAATCTCAAAGTAAGCTGAAGGAAGGAAATAATAAATTTACAGCAGAAATAAATGAGATTGAGAATAAAAACAATAGAAAAAATTAACAAAACCAAAAAGTGTTTTTTTTGAGAAAAATAATAAAATTCATAGTCCCTTAATGAGACTAACAAAGAAAAAATTGCAAAGATGCAATCAAACAAAATCAGAAATGAGAGAGGTTACATCACCACTGACACCATAAAAATAAAAAGGATCGTAAGAGGATATAATGAACAACATATTATATGACTTATATGAAATGAATGAATTCCTAGAAACACACAAGCAATTTATATTGACCAAAGAAGAAACTGAAGACCTCAACAGACCAACCTCACATAATGATATTGAATTAGATAATCAGAAACCTCCCAACAAAGAAAAGCTGAGGACCAGATGGTTTCAAAGATGATTATAAAAGTCATTGAATAAAGGAGGAATATCTATCTAGCTTAAACTCTTCCAAAAAATTGAAGAGCCAGGATAATTACCTATCTCATTCTATGAAGACAATAACACCTTAATAATAATACCAGATAAAAGATGCTACAAGAAAATAAAATTACAGACCAAGCTCTCTAATAAACTTCTATTCAAAAGTCCTCAACAAAATTCTTGCAAATTTAATCCAGCAACAAAAACTAACTATACACCATGATCAAGTGGATTTTACCCCATCTATGCAAGGGTGTTTCAACACAAGAAAATCAATAATATAATACACAACATTAACACATTGAAAGAGAAAATTTATATGAGTCTCTCTATGCAGAAAAGGCATATGACAAAATGCAACATCCTTTCATGGTAACAACTTAGAAAAATAGGAATAGAAGGTGACATCTCAAACTTGATAAAGGGCATATATGAAAAACCCACAGCTAACTCCATACTCAATGGTGAAAGACTTAAAGCTCCCCCTCTAAGATCCATAACAAGGAAAGAATGTCCACTGTCACCAATCTTATTCAAAGTCATGCTAGGGTCTGGCTCGATAGCCCAGTGGATAGGGCACTGGCATACCACATGGGAGGCCCCGGGTTTGGTTCCTGGGGACCTCTCCTAGCAGGCAGACCGCCTTGAGAATGGCAAGCCACCATGGGTGGGCCAAAGCCACCATGGGCAGGGCAAAAACCTGCCACGGACAGGGCAAAAGCCGCCATGGGCAGGGCAGGTCGCCCACAAATGGAGTGCAGCCAGCCACCCGCGAACTGAAAGCCGGCCGTGAATGGATGCAGAAGCCACCCACAAGCGGGGAAAGCCATGCCTGCGCAGTGACCAGTCTTGGTGCGTAGCCGCAGTGGGGGGGAAGGGGAGATATGTAATAAAATAAATCTTTAAAAAAAAAAGTCATGCTAGAAGTTCTTGCTCAGATAGGTATGAGAAAATAAAATGCATTGAAATTGGAAAGGAAGAAATACATTTTCAACTATATGCAGGTGACATGATCTTATTCATAGAAATTCCCCCCAAACTACAACAAAAGTACTAGAGCTAATCAACAAACTCAGATAAGGAGCGGGGTAAAATATAAATTAAAAAATCAGTAGTGTTTCAATATACTAGTAATGAATAATCTGATGAGGAAAAAAACTTCCATGTGTGAGAACAACTAAAAATCAAATATTTGCAAATACTTTTAACTAAGGAAGTAAAGGACTTGAAGAAAGAACACTACAAAACATTGCTTGAAGAAATGAAAGCCAAAATAAATTAGAGGACATTACATGTTCATGATTCAGAAGACAAAATATTGTTAAAATGTAAGTTTTACCCGAATTGATTAACAGATCCAACCCAATCCCAATAAAAATTTCAACAGCTCTTTTTGCTTAAATGGAAAAGCTAATTATTAAATTTATTTGGAGGGATAGAGGCCCCAAATAAGCAGGAACATCTTGTAAAGGAAGAATGAAGTAGAACTGTCAATATAGGACATCAAATCATATTACAAAGCTAGAGTGGCCAAAAATGCTAACTATAGAACTGCCATATGATCCATCAATCCCATTACTGAGTATATAACCAGAAGAATTGAAAGCAAAGACATGAACAGATATATGCACACCAATGTTCATAGCGGCATTATTCACTATTGCCAAAAGTTGGAAAGAACCCAAATGTCCATCAACAGATGAATGAATAAGCAAACTCTGGTATGTACATACTATGGAGAATTACTCAGCTGTAAGAAGGAATGCAGTATTAACAAATGAGATAATGTAGTTGAACCTTGAAGACCATATGTTGAGTGAAGCAAACCAGGCACTGAAGGACAGTATAACATGACCTCACTGATATGAATTAAGCAAATTGACCAGACACACAGAGCTAGAGTCTGGAATATAGGTTTACAAGAGACAGAAAATGAATAGAGGGTTGTGAGCTAGTGTCCATATGGGCAAAATCTATGGTACGGTGGAAGGGTGTAGTGTAGTGGATGGACATGAGAGTGTTGTAGTGGTGCTATTGGGTTGAGCAGTGCTGCCCCGTGAAGGGGCTAAGATGGTAAGGTTGCACTTTCCATGGTACTGTGGGGAGGGTTGGGGTAGGGAGCAGATGAACTCTGGGGATTTTGGGGTATATGGTTGAAAACAATGTTAGAAATGTTTTTTTATTTTTATTTTTGCTAATACTGCAGGGGGGGCGGATACTGGTTTAGGGTGTTGTATGTGGGAGCATTCAGGCAGGAAGCACCCAGGGCAGGCTTCTAAGGAGTATGTTAGCATTGATCCTGTCATAGTGCATTTTATCAGTGGTTGGAGACCCAATTAATGAACAGAAAGGTGTTAGACTCCCATCCTGAGGATTCCTGCTATGTTCTCAAATAGAGGAGCAGGAATATCTCAAGAGTGAAGGCAGTGCCTAATGGGGGAGGACAGGCCAGTATGTCAAGCCCTCAATGCTGTTGCAAGTAACTATGAATCTTGTTCTTCATGTAGTGACACTTGGTGGTTGCTTTGGGTCCTGAGGGGAGAGGGAGGGAGGAATAGAATAAAGGGAGCATGGGGCAGTTGGGGATTATTAAAGTTGTTTATCATGATCTTGCAATGATTGATAGAGGTCATGTTAAATTTCATCAAAATTTATAAAAGTATATGTTTTCCCAAAATGTAAACCTAATGTAAATCATTGACCATTGTTAGGAGCAATGCTTCAATATTTGTACATCAAATTTGTAACAAGTGTATGATTCACATATAAAATGTTATTAATAGGGGAAAGGGGGAGCATCTTGAATATATACGAATCCCCTATATTTTATATGTGACTTTTCTGTAGCCTAAAGTTTATTTGAAGATAAAATGTAAAAAGACAGAAGGGGAATGAATGGAAGAAAATGTCATACAAGACAACAGATTTACACAGTGATGAAAGATATAAATTAAAAAAAAATTCTTAATTTTAATTTTATTATTTCTTTTATTATTTCATATTTATTTAATTTTTTATATTTTATTTGCCATTTTAAAAACTATTATTATTATTCATTTTCTTATTAATTTTATTCAGTTATTTTGTTGGCTTCATTTTTTAAGAAGTTTTGTCATCACAGAAGGGTTAAAACTGTGGCAGAGGAGAATCACTAATGTGGGGTGTCAATGATGGGGTACATGGAAGGACTTTCACCTCAGGAATACCTATAAGGCATATAAATGGGTTCAAGTGTTCATGGGACATTGTCACATTGGGTGGCAAAAAGAATATCCAATTCCCATCCTGGGGAGTTCTATCACATTCTCTAATGGGACATCAAGGATCCCCCAAGTACAGGGGCAGTGATTAGTGAAGGAGGATGGACCACTGATTGGCCCATGATATTGATGACTGTACTTATAAAACTTTCCGTTTGAAAGTGAAACTTAGCCTAGTATTTTATGTTGCCTAAGTTACCTCCTGAGAGCCTCTTTGTTGCTCAAATGTGGACTCTCTCTTAGCCAAATTCAACATATAAATTCATTACCTTCCCCCTGGATTGGGACATAACTCCCAGTGATGAGCCTCACTGGCAATGAGAGTTTATTACTAAGTGTTAACTAGCAATGCACCTGGAAAAAGATCTTGACCTAAAGGGGGAAAGGGTAAATACAAAGAGTTTTTATGGCTAAGAGATTTCAAAATTAGGCAGGATGTCAGCCCAGAGGTTATGCTTATGCACATCTCATCAGGATCTCATTGACTGCTGCAGTAAATATTGCTTCAAATAGTGGGCTCCTGAGAGGTCTAGAGACATCCAGACACTCTAGGCAGGGCAGAGAGCTCAGGAGTTTGGCACACTGCCACTGGGCCCTACATTGGAATTCATGCTCCTCAGTGTGACAGAGTTTGACTAAGTCATGGCTTTCCTATACTTGGCTCTTCTGCCCCTTCTATCTGAACTTGTAATTAGTACTAGACTTGATAGGAGTATGTCCAAGAGACTTAAATCTTTGAGCTTTCCATATGCCAGTCAGGCCCTAAATCTTAGCAGTGTTGCAAAACCTAACCTCAAATTCACTGGACTCACCCAGGACAACTAACAAAGACATGATGATGGACAACAACCATACCAAGGAACAGAGAGAGTCTACAAGTAGACTTACTGTTATTTTGCTATAGACTTTGTTATACTAGCAATGGAAGAACTATTATCATTGATGTGGATGCAATGCCTTCCATAGTTTCTGAGAGGAGTGAGAGGGGAAAAATAGGTTTAATATGGGGGCATTTTCAGGACATTGGGATTGTCCAGAATGATGTTGCAATGACAGATACAAGCCATTATAAATCTTGTCCTAACTTAAAAAATTGTGTGGGAGAGAGTTTAAACTATAATGTAAACCATAATCCACACAGTGAAAATGCTCCAATATGTATTTTACCATATTGTAACAAATGTACCACACTAATTGTAACAAATTTACCACACTAATGAAAGATGTTGTTAATGTGGAAACATGTGAAAGGGGTGGGGAGTGGGGCATATTGGAATCCTCTACATTTTTATGTAACAATTGTGTAATATAAGTAAATTTAAAAATTTTTAAGTAATTAAAAAATCTGCATTGTATTGATACAAGGTTAAACATATTGGCCAATGGAAATGAATTGAAATTTCAGAAATACAACCACACATCTACAGCCAACTGTTATTTGAGAAGACTGCCAATGCCACCAAAAGGGTGTAGAATACTTAAACAAATGATGCTGGAAAAACTGGATATCAATCTCCAAAAGAATGAAAAAGGACCCCATCTCACAAATTATGCAAATTAACTCAAAATAAATTAAAAACAATAATTTAAAAGAAGGAAAATACAAGTAGAAGAAAATGTAGGGAAGCAACTCTGAGATATTGTGGTTCGCAATGGCTTCATAAACTTTACACCCAAAGCCTGAACAGCAAAGCAAAAATTAAATTAATGGGAACTCCTCAAAATAAATACTTTTGTGCTTCAAAGGTTTTGTCAAGAAATTTAAAAGGTAGCCTACTTACTTGGAGAAAGTATTTGGAAAACATGTATCCCATATCCAATAAGGGTCTAATGTGCAGCATATTTCAAGAAATATTACAACTCACCATTAAGAGGCAAACAGCCCAATTAAAAAATAGGCAAAAGACATAAACAGACATTTTTCCAAAAAGGACATGCAAATGGCTAAAAAGCACATGAAAAGATGTTTAACATCACTAGGCATTATGGCATTGCAAATTAAAGTTATAATGAGATATCATTTCACAACTATTAGACTAGCCACTCTAAAAAGAAAAAAAAAACAGAAAACTACAAATGTTGGTAAGGATGTGGAGAAACAGGAATATTCATTTACTGCTGGTAGGAAAGTAAAATGGTGTTCCTCAGGAAGTTAAGTATTGAATTGACATATGAGTAATCTCACTACTAGATATATACCCAGGAGAACTGAGTGCAGGGACATGAATGGATAAATGCACATCAATGTTCATAGTGTCATTATTCACTATTGCCAAAGATGGAAGCAACCCAGATGTCCAACAGATGAATGGATAAACAAAATTTGGTATATACATATGATGGAATATTATTTAGCTGTAAGAAGGAACGAATTACTGACAGATGCAGCAACATGGATGAAGATCAAGGACTTACATTAAGTGAAATAATTCAGACACCTAAGGACAAATATTGTATGATTTTACTAAAATTGATTAAATAAAATAAATGAACTTCTGGGGTAGAATATAGGATAGATTACCAGGGAATAGAATTAAAGTAGACAATGGGGAGTCAATGTTTAATCTCTACAGAGTTTATAATTCAGTAGATCATAATCACTTAAAAGTGGACAGAGGTGAGAGTAGTGCAACAGTGTGAGGGTAATTAAGAGTGCTTGAAGTAAGCTTGTGAATATGGGCGAAAGGTGGAAGATTCAGGTTGTATATGTTTCTAGAAGGAAAGGCAGAGGGCAAAATGTGAGATTGCATAACATAGCGAACCCTGTGGTGGCTGAGGATAGTGATTAATAATATAAATATAAATATAAGGATGTTCTTTCTAGATCTATAAAAAAGATACATCACTTGTATAGGGTGTTATTAGGAGTGTGATATATTGGGGAAAATGCACCTAAATTAAAATATATACTATAGTTAATAATAGTTTTACATCCTTGCCTCAATTGTAACAAAGGTACCATACCAATATTAAGTATTAAAAATGGGGGGTAAGTTTGTGGGAGTGTTGCATATTTTATTCTTGGAAAAATGTTATGCACAACAGAAACAACAAAATGTCCTTGTCCATTACACTGTTTTACTATGAGGCTTCCCTAAAAATACAAATGAGGAACTTTTCATGAGAAAAAAGGCAAGTATATAATTTATGTTCTACCTGTCAATTAAGATAACCCTGGTAAGAAAGTAAAGATGGAATATGGTCCGGTGTCCTGATAGACAAGATATTTTGAACACCTTGAAAGTTATACAGCTAGATACTTCTATGGGATATAAAGGTATTCTGGATGCCCTAATTATGTTTTCTGGATAGATAGAGACCCACAAAGAAGACAACAAAATATTAAACTTACCTTCTGGGGAATTCCTGCTACTTTCTCAAATAAGTTGGCAAAAAGTTGTGGATTATATAAGTCTTATCTAATTAAAATTAAATAAGCCAATAATCCAAGTCCTTCATGAACCTTGTTTCCTGTGCTAATGAAATTATTCCT
>PVKH010010425.1:0-18269 GCA_004027955.1 Chaetophractus vellerosus | reverse complement strand
GGCTCGCCCTGCCCGTGGTAGCTTTGCCCTGCCCGCGGCGGCTTTTTGCCCTGCCCACGGTAGCTCTGCCCCACCCACGGCGGCTTTGCCTTCTCAGGCGGTCTGCCCACTCGGAGAGGTCCCCAGGAACCAAACCCATGGCCTCCCATGTGGTGTACTGGCCCTATCCACTGGGCTACAGCTGGCCCTCCAGTAAACAAATTTTAAAGTGGTTTTCTCTAGGTTTAAAATATCTTTGTCAGTTGGTGGCAGAGCATGTTCTTAAGGGATGAATTAGAAAGCCCCAGAGAGTTGCAGTACTGTGATGGTTAATTTTATGTGTCACCTTGGTTAGGTTATGGTGTATAGCTGTTTGGCCAAAATACTGGTTTAGTTGTTACTGAGGAAGTATTTCATAGATGGGATTAGCATCTAAAAATCTGTTGACTGTAAGTAAAAAATATTATGCCCCATAATTGATTAGGATTTATCCAATAAGTTGGAGGTCTTAATAGCAGGAACTGAGTAATGATTCCAGATATCAGAAGGAATCTTGCTTTAGACTCATCTTCCATAGGATATTTTTATTTTCAGGATACTTTATGACTGGATCCCTTGAAATAATTATGCATTAAGCCTCAGTAGAGGGCTCCACAGTCTTCCATTCTGATACTGATAGCTATTAAAACATGTTACCAAGATCCACTCTGTCTTATTAATAAGGAGTCTTTGCATTTCACGCACACTTGCAAAAGTCCCCAGCTGCAAGCCAGATATCAAAAACTGAGTTTTCTGGAAGAACCATCAGAAGTAAATCAGTAAATGTCTCTTCCAAGTACTTCTGACTATTGGCACTAAAGGGTATCAATTCTTGGTATAAGCTGACACCATCAGACATTGGGACTCAATCAGGATTGAGTTAAGTGGACTGCTTAACTCAAGGTCAGCACAAGGTTAATTATGTACAACTGCACTAAACTTATATAATTACAGTAAACTTTCTATTTTCGATTGGACATATTGCAAAATTTCATTTTTCCTTTTTAATCCATTTCTATTCCTTAAAACTGGAATACTTGCTCTTTAAGTGTTATCTTGTTCCAACTGAGCTCTCAAAATTTAGAAAAAAAGTGTATCCTACGAAAATTCCTAATATATATTTGTAAGCTAATAAATCATCAAGCGCAAGTATTATATATATGGTGTATACTAATTGCCTGTTTACAATACTCTTCAGAACAATGGTTAAATATTTTTTAAGTACCTTGTGGTACGTTGAATTGAATTTTAAGTACCTTGTGGTACGTTGAACTGTGATGGTTAAATACCCCCAAATTAGATTGGTAATCTTAATCCATTCCTGTGAGTATGAACCCATTATAATTAAGAACTCTTGAAAAAAATTTTCTTAGTTAACGTTTGCACCAAATGAATGAGTTTGAGTCTTCATACAGATTAGTAGAGTCCTTTATAAGCAGAAGAAATTCAGTACTAGAGAGAGAAAGACACAGGGAGACACTGGAAGCTGGAAGTCAACAGAACCCTGAAGAGAAAGGAAAGGACATCAGCACGTGACAGGAGGCCAAGGAGGCCCAAGGATCACAGCAAGCCCCTGAAAACCATGATGTTCAGGAAGAAACTGTGCCTTGCTAACTAACGCCTTGATTTGGACTTCTCCTAGTCTCAAAATCAGGAGCCAATAAATTCCCATTGTTTAAGCCAACCCATTTTGTGGTCATTGTGATTACAGCTGGGATACTAAGACAGGTATCTACTGAATTCCTTTACTTTTCATGACCATGTAGTTATTTAGAGGTTTGAAAGTGTAGATAAATTCAAAATTGTAATCATGAACCTGCTAGAAATGTCATATTTAAAGACAAGTTTTATTTGATAAGGTTTGAAATCCCACATTAAGAAACAAGTAATACATCTTATATGACAAATAAGCCTGCCTATATTAAAAGTAAAAAATCAGGTCCCGGTGTCAAGGGAAAGGAATACAGTATATTTCCCTTTCACAGTTGCAATGCAGTAAAGTAAAGCAAATTATCATAAAAGTCAGAATCACTTTCAGTAATTTTAGTGAGAGAGTGGGTTATGCTTAGGATGTAGCAAGTGCAGAGCTGCTAGTGTACTGTCAATATTTTGTTTCTTGACCGGGATTGCTTAGAAGAGGTATTGCTTTATAATAATTGTTTGGAAACAATTCTCCATGGATCTCTCACATTTATGCTTATTTTGTGTGTAGAAACACTGACAGATTCTGCTCCACTCTCTTTTCAAGAATGATTATGGAATGATTAGGGAAGTGGATGTGGCTCAAGCAATTGGGCTCCCATCTACCATATAGGCGGTCCAGGGTTTGATTCCCAGGGCCTCCTGGTGAAGGAAAGCTAGCCCACAAGGAAAGCTGGCCCGCACTGTGCAGAAGTGCTGGCCTGCGTGGAGTGCTGGCCCGAGCGGAGAGCAGGAGCAGCAAGATGACTCAACAAAAAGAGCACAGAGGAGAGACAATAAGAGATGAAGCAGACCAGGGAGCTGGGGTGGCACAAGAAATTGAGCAGCCTCTCTCCCACTCCGGGAGGTTCCAGGATCAGTTCTGGGTGCTGCCTAAAGAGAAGACAAGCAGACACAGAAAAGCGCACAGCGAATGGACACAGAGAGCAGACAGAGCTAAAACAACAGGGGGTGGGTGTGTATGTGGGGAGTGTGGGAGGGTGGGGAGAAATAAGTAAATAAATAAATCTTTAAAAAAAATGATCATGTAAAGAACTGCATTGGAAGACAAGGATAATGCTTCTTTCCAGTACGAGGGCAGGTTTGTTTGCTATTCAGTATAACAAAGATAATACTTCCCTCTGGGGCAAAGGCCAGAAAGGCAGATACAAGTTTCTTAAGCTTGGGGTTCCTTAGGTTTTTGTTTTCTTTTCCTTTGAGGTATCAGGCTGGGGAACTGGGACCTTACATGTGGGAAACTGGTACTCAACCACTGAGCCACATCAGCTCCCCTGAGTTGGTTTTTTCATTTGTTTGCTTGTTGTTTTGTTTTTAGGAGGCACTGGGATCCAAACCTGGAACCTCCCATGTGGTAAGCAGGTGCTCAACTGCTTGAGTCACATCCGCTCTTCATGGGGTTCCTCAGTTTTGATGTAAATCCAGTATGTGCTCAGCATCTATCTGGACCACTCCATGTTATTCTTCTGGGAATTGAGGGGAAGGGGAATTAACATGAGCATGAAGGTCTTGCTGCTTGCAGTACCATAATAAGTCCTTTGTCTCTGACCCACGAGTCTTGGGACTTTTGTCGGCATGCATGAAACTCTGGCAGATAAAGCTGTTAGCTTGCAAGTAGGATAAAATCAAAGACCCTCTATAGCTATTGACAGTAATCTATTAAATTTTAAACATATATTTTATGATTTTTCTATGCATTATATATTATAATATGAAAGGTTTAAAATTCTAATTAACGGTGAAATACAACCAGACTGACATTCTTTTAATATTTCAAATGTAGTGTTTTTTTTTTTTAAGATTTATTTTATTTTATTACATATCTCCCCTCCCCCCCGTTGCGGCAACGAGCCGAGGCCGGTCACTGCGCAGGCGCGGCTTTCCCCGCTTGTGGGCAGCTTCTGCTTCCATTCACGGCCGGCTCCGCTTCAGTTCGCGGGTGTCTGGCTGCGCTCCGTTCGCGGGCGACCTGCCCTGCCCGTGGCGGCTTTGCCCTGTCTGTGGCAACTTTTTGCCCTGCCCACAGCGGCTCTGCCCACCCATGGCGGCTTGCCCTTCTCAAGGAGGTCTGCCCGCTAGGAGAGGTCCCGGAGAACCAAACCCGGGGCCTCCCATGTGGTATACCGGTGCCTATCCACTGGGCTATATGGCCCCCAAATGTAGTTTTGTAATGAATATAGAATTCCAAAAATCTATGTTTGTGAGAGAATAAATTTGGGTTTGAGAAATTGTTTTTAAAACCTTAAAGATAGCAGTAAATTTTTATAGCTTCCAGCTGAAAGAGCAGTTTTTCTTGACCAGATCCTTACTCTAACAAAAAGTAATTTTTAGTGTAAATGATTCAAATAGATGGAGATGTTTTATGAATGATAATTAATGTAGCAAGAAATTTCATCTTTAAGGATATTGCCTTGTGAACAAAAGGAAAACTTGTGTGAAAAAAAGTATATGAAAATTAAATAAAATATGCATTAAAAAAATAAACCAACAACTTATATGGAGACACTGCAAACTTTGTAGCATCCTGGCCTGTTGATGAAGGGCCTCAACTCTGGGCTGTTTGCCTGGTAAGGAGAATGTCAGAGCTATAAAGATGAGAGAAGCAAGTTGATATGGAAGACGATTGCTTTCTAAACACTGTGACCATCTGCTGGCCAAATGGCAATATACACTTTGTTCCATTAACAGGAACAGTTTGGAATAAAGGTTATGCTATGAACAGATGCTAAAAGTCTTTTTCTGAGGAACTAAAATGCAGGGGCAAAATTAGCCAAAATAAACCCCAAAAAGTGAAACGTAAAAAGTCAACCTGAAATTCTATGATGAATAGCTAACAATATGATAAAACTTCTGAAATGTTTCTACTGAAATAATCCTCACCACAGAGAATTCTGGGTTCTTTTTTTTTTTTTTTTTTCTTCGATGGCTAAGATGGGTAGAATAGAAGGTCTCAGGCCTTAACAGTAGAGGAAATATCTGTGATGTGTATCATGTTATCTTTAGTTGGATGTCATTTTTGTCTCTGTTCATAATATATTTATGTTTGATTTACTATAGATGATGTTTTAAGTGATTCACCAGCATATAAAATTTATGCTCCAAGAACACTGAGAAAGTGCTCCAGTTTTAAACTGTGGCCCCTGTGATTCGTGAAAAGTCTGGGATTGGAAAAAGACCTGGAGTGCCCAATCCCCTCTTCATTAAATGTGGGTTCTCCTGTAAACCCCAGATAACACAATTTTAAAATCATAAACATTCTGGACTTAAATAGGACCCTATATATGATCTATTCAAAGCTAAAATTAAATTTCTTAATTCCTACATCAGGGTGTGATCTATAACATGATTAGACAAGTCCTGACAATTTCCTTGCAGGCCAAAGCCTCCTCTCACCACATATCTCAGCACACTTTTGTGTTCATCACTTGCCCCAGCTCCTAGTACAGAATCTGGCAGGCATGTCAATAAATATTTGCTGAAAGAATGAATACTCAAGCACATATTCTTAGGTGTGGAGCTGCTGGGTCACAAAGAACTTGCATTTTATGTTTTTACAGATCATACCAAAGTTTCTCCAAAATGATTATGCTAATTGATCCTCCCACCAACAATGTGTAAAAGTATCTTTGCACCTTTACACTCATCAACAATGACTCTCTTCACACTTTAAAGTATTTTCACTGAGATATAAAAACTTATATTTCTATGCTTTGATATTCTTTTTGCTCAATTATGGGAGAGGATGAGCATTTTCCCTTGGTTTTTGAACATTGTATTTTTTTCCCATGAATTGTCTCCTCATATCCTCTCCCCCTTTTATTACTGAGTTGTTTATTGTTTCACCTTTCTTTAAAAGTTTTTTTTTATGTTAAGGAAATTAGTCCTTTTTTGGTCAAACATTGCAACTGTTTTTTCCTATATGTTGTTTTTACTGCTTTTACTATAATTTCTTTGGGTACATAAGTTTAAAATTTGTGGATCATCAAATTTATCAATCCTTCTTCATTGATTTATGGTTTTATATCATATTTGGAGAGGCCTTCCTCATTGCCAGTTCATTTTAAAAAATCAACAGTATATTTCTACTGTTTTTATGATTTGCATTTATGTCCTCATTCTCCAAATATATATGTTGATGGCAGAAGTAGAGATCTAGCTAAATAAATGTTTTGGGACTGTTCATGATTTAAAAATTCAGAGTTAACTTAAAAAGAGCTATGATTGGGTTAGTGGTGACAACTGAGAGTGTTCCAACACAACTTTGTCCTTGGGGAAGTTTAGTTTGCCATTAATCAATTCAGATAATGAAATAGGGAACATCACTTCTTTCCTCCCAAACCTTGACTGTTGTAATTTTTCACAGATCAATTGCCAAGCTATATTTTTCACTATACACTCATGCTCTCTGACTTCAAGTCATGAAGCCTGGGTTCTAATCTGAGCCCTAACTGGTTGTGTGAATTTAAGCCAATCTCTACTACTCCAAGATACAATTTCTTTTTCTACAAAATGAATATATTAGATAATTATCTTCAAGATCATTTCAGAAATAAAATCCTACAATCCTATAATGCCTTCTAGCTCCGACTTCTCTAAATAAATGATCCACAATTGAATAGCCTGTTGGCATATGAAAATTATTCCAACTATATTCATATCCTATACTCCTGACTCCCAAAGAACTTTTGCACTTGATATTCCCTCTGAATAGAACTTTTTTGGCCTCTCTTCTTTCAGATCTCTGATCAGATAGAACTTTGGCAGAGAAGTCTTCTTTTACCGTCTTACTCCAGTCCCAATTGCCACTCTTTTTTCCTTTACCCTATGTTTGTATACAAAGTTTACTACCTGACATTATATATTTTGAATCCCCAAATAGTATATGTATCACTAAGCTTTTGCTGCAGCAACAAATACCACCAATGTTTCAGGGACATGCAACACCAAACATTTATTTACCTCTTGCTTATGCTACATGAGAGTGGTGGGTAGGCTGCAGCTCTTCTTGGTTCGGCCGAGAACAGCTAGGCTCTAGACTTGTCCCCTTCCAGGACTTAAATGGAGAAACCATTTCTCACTGGGATAAATGTTTTTTTATGGCAAGGGTCAGGAATGCAAAGAGGGCCAGAGTCAAATCAGGCAATCTCATTTAAAAAAACTCTACTCATTTGTGACAGTCACATCTGCTTGAACTCCATTGGCCGAAGGATGTCATGTGACTTAGCCTAAAGTCAAGGAGATAAAAACTATATCTTCCTCTCCCATGATGCAGAGGCAAGTCACAATACAATAAACAGGGAAATAATTAAATGCAACAATCATTATTAGGAACAATAATCTAATCTATCAAAGAATATAAATTCCATGACTTGTATATTTTCTCTGTAATATTCCTAAGGCCTAGAACAACGGGCATTCAGTAATAGTTGAATGGGTAAAAACATAATACACTCACCCCTCCCAACTCCACCTTAACAGTTACGACAGACTCCCCTCTGGCCCCTATTCTTGCATCCATGGCTTTGGTGTGACATGGGGAGATGCAATAGACTGAATAATCTTTTTAAGGTCCTTGTTGCCCAGTGATCATGGGATAATGGAAAACACTTTCAGCTTTGTAATGCAATGCCTGTATTTTAGCAAACCTCCTTATACAATGTGGCTTTTTCACCAATTTCAGCATCAGCATTGCTGCCTTTACATTAAATGTGGGGAATGGGCTGGGAGGCAACTTTGTTCCACAGCATTATGGCTGCTGTTAACTCCATCACCCCATAGCCTGCACCTTTCAGCTCAGCTGATGACCCTTGAGACAGAGTGGAAAGCAGGCACCTTCAGTCTAGGAAGACCAAAACCTTTCTCTTCTCTCCTTCAATGAGGTAGAATAGCTTTATGGCTGAAAGTTATTTCATGGAGGGACTTGAAACTGAAATATGTGAGACACCTAAATAATAATGCCTCCTTATCTCTGAAACACCAAGCCTGAATGTCAGAGTGGCTAGGAGCATCTCAGGTCTTAGGACTGATAGTATTAGTTAGTCTAAGTGTTAATCTAGGCTAGGCATGTTCTCAAGCCAAACAGACTGGGTTTAAATTCCTGATGCATTTTCTAGCTGGCTGACTTTGGGTTTGTGACTTAACCTCTTTAAGCTTTTGAATCTGTGAAATTATACTAATGTTGGCTCATTATTGGCTCATGATTATTTAATTCTCAATTTAATTATGAGAATTAAAAGAATGATATTTTAAAGTGTTTAACACAATGCTGGCACACAGTAAGCATTTAATAAATGACATCTGTTATTTCCCAAAGTATTTGAATATGTATTGATTCATTAGAGTTAGCACATTGCCTCTGTCTTATCCCTGAGGAAGAAAAGAGAAGTAAAATAATGTGTTTGAAGCCACACATCAGGGATGAAACTCAAGTTTCCTGACTCTTATCCTCTGTTCTCTG
This sequence comes from Chaetophractus vellerosus, assembly GCA_004027955.1. Lineage (NCBI taxonomy): Eukaryota > Metazoa > Chordata > Mammalia > Cingulata > Chlamyphoridae > Chaetophractus > Chaetophractus vellerosus. The sequence continues at coordinate 10,096 of PVKH010010425.1, read as the reverse complement.
GACATGAATACTAGAACAGAGAATTATAGGAAAATACTTATCAAGTGCCTGTTTTTAAATATGCGGTGTGGGCCTTCCTCTCTCTATCCATTGCCTCCAGTTATTTCCCAGAGTATATCCACAGGAATACTGGTTTCTAAGGCAGTTAATAATTGTTCCAAGAGAAAGGGTCTGTGGTCAGATTAGTCAAATTAGTTTAATGTTGGATTTAAAAGGTTAAGTAGGGGGCCAGCTGTATAGCCCAGTGGATAGGGTGCCAGTTTACCACATGGGAGGCACTGGGTTCGGTCCCCGGGGCCTCTCCTGGCGGGCAGACCACTTGAGAAGGCAAAAGCTGCCCTGGGTGGGGTAGAGCCACCGTGGGCAGGGCAAAGTCACCGTGGGCAGGGCAAAGCCACCACAGGCAGAGCGGAGCCGCCCATGGGCAAGGCAGAGCCATCTGCAAGCGGAGCAAGCCGCCCGCAAGTGGGCAAGGCCACCGCTCTCCAGTGAAGCTGACTCGGCACGTCACTGCAGCAGGGGGGAGGAGGGAGACAAAAAGCAGAAAATAAAAAATAAATCTGTAAAAAAAAAAAAAAAGGTTAAGTAGTTTTTACTTCTACAGAGCCTTTACTAGCAATTATTCATTTTGCATCTCCAAGAGGGAGATGCAAGATAAAGTACTTCCATTTTCATTTGACCACAAAATCTTCTCCCTCCTCCTACCCCCACCACAAGAAAATAGCCTTCAGCAGGACACTTTTTGGAAAGCACTCTTAGTATAGCGTAACGCAGAAGCTAACACAGATGCAAACTGAGTCAACTGCCTGGAATTACAAAGGGCATTTTATAGAGTGGCAAGTTGGGTGACAAAGTGTTTGATGAGGTTGAGTGGAACTCAGTGAATTTAACTTCGTTTCTTAGGCTTTAACATTGAACAACAAAGTTGTCAGATTCCCAATGACAAAGAGTGTTTGGTGTGGATTTGCATGCCTCATATTCTTGTGATAATTCATATTCCAAATATGGCAACTTATCTCAGCATTCTTTTTCTTTCTTTTAAATGCCTTCCTCACCTTTCATTTTCCCCTTATAATTGGATTAGTTCAATAATCTGCTGTTATTAAAACCAGGCTCTATTTGGAGTTCTAGATCCAGTGTCACTAATGGCTTAATGAAGATTCTCCGAGGGCATACTCACTGCCTAATGAAGTGTACATGAAAACAAAACTGTTGCAGATTTAATTCTTTTCCTAGTTACCAGTTTCTTTAATTTAATATTGTATATCATCTAAGCTACAAATCAAAGATTTATGAGTAAATAGATGCACAAGCCAAAATGTAATACTGTATGAAGCTTGGTATTTTCTTTTCATTTTTTTTATTTTTTAAAAGATACTTAGATTATATAAATGTTACAGAGAATATATAGGGGATTCCCATATGCCCTGCTCCCCACACCTCCCACATTTTCTCACATTAGGTATTTTCTTTTAAGTCTATCGATGGCAGATGACTTTTGACTTTTTCATATTACATTATCTTGCCTGAATCTATCGGCATCTATCTAAGCAGTCACTGGAGGCATTATTTATGAGGAATAGAGTTCCATGATAACATCTTCAGGCTCCTTTCTCTCCACGAGTACATGAGTAAAGTTACTCTTTATCAATGGGTGTTTCTTTCAGAGTTTATGCTGTTTAAAGTATTGCAGTATCACAAAACCCTAAGAGAACTAAGTCTGAATGTCATCATGAGCCAGTCATATACCATTTTCCAACTTAGAATACTGAGTTTGCATAGCATTTGCAAGTATGATATTTTTAGTGGGTCACAAGCAGAAGTGGCTGACGCCAAAATTATACCTCCAGCCTAGAATCTACCTCAAAATTCACATTCATTTATCCAACTGTCTGCTGGATATTTCAACTTAGCTCTCCCAGAAGCATCCCAAACACAACATGTCAAACATTGAACTTGACAGATCACCTTCCCACTCTCTCCTCTTACAACCTTGGTTTTAGCATTCCACCTTGAATACACAACTTCTTTCTACCTCATCCCACTATCAGTTAATCACCAATTTCTATTATGTTTTTCTTCCTAAACATTTCTCCAATCCCCTTTTCTCCACCCCTTTACCCACTGTCCTTGTCATTTTTAGCCTCAACTCCTATTAAAGGCTGATCTCATTGCCTTCATTCTTGTCCTATTTAAACTTTCCACACACTGGTACCTGCCAGAAGCACTTATTTAAAGCATAGATCTGATCCTATCATTAATCTGTTTGAAAGTCTTCATTGGGTCCATGTCCATTCTTAATAAGACAAAGTCCAAGCTCCTTAGCATGGCTCACGAGATCCATGTATGACTCTCATGCCACCTCCCAATTACTGTCCCAATAACCTTGAATTTCTTGGACTTTGGCACATATGGCATGCTGTTTTTTTACCTCCATGCTCTTCTCTATTTCTCCTTTCTGGTTGTAATACAATTTCCTTCTTTGCTAGATTGAATTATGTACCCCAATTTAGACATGTTGTTGATTTAATCTGCATTCCTGTGGATGTAAACCCATTGTAAATAAGATGTTATTTTTAATTGAGGTGTGGCTCAACTGAATGAAAGTGAGTTTTAATCCAGATTACTGGAGGCTTTAAAAGGAGCCAGAAGTAAGGGAAGAAAAATAGAAGAGCAGAAGAAAGGAGGGGACATTACCATGTGATGAGAACACCAAGGAACTCCAAGGATTACCAGCAGCCAGCATCATAACATTATAGTTTTTAGGGAAGAAGCAAGTTTTGCCAATATTTTGGCCACTTAAACCATGAGCCAATAAATGCTTGCCATTTAAGCAACCCATTGTGTCATATTTGTGATAACAGCACAGGCCAACTGAGACACTTTCTTATCCCTTCCTCTCACCTACCTCTTTCTTAGGACTCTGTCATTTTAAAGATCTGTCTTCTAGAAAACTTCCCTGATCTCCCCTCTTTTCTGATCCACCAAGATTAGATTAGGTTTCTCTTCTGATTACCCTTATGATCATCTGTGAAAATCACAATTGCTGTGCTGGCTACATTATTGAATAGCTGTCTGATATGGGCCAGTCTCCTCCACTGAACTGTGAGTTATTTGAAGGTAGGGGCTGAGTTTCAAATATTTTTGTTTCTTAGCACTGGGCACAGTGCTTGGCAGAAAGTAGGCACTTTGTGAATATTTGCTGAATTGAATGAATATTCAAAGACATCAATGGCTTTCAGAAACTATTTTGTAAATCTACATGAGAAACTATTGGCAACCTAATATAAAAAATAACATGGAACTGGAAGACAGATGATATGTGGGCATATTTGGGAAGAAGTCTAACAAATTTTATTTGTTATATATATATGCTATACATATGTATATATTTTATGGTATTGGAAAAGTTTCAGGTCTTTGCGATGAGTCTCTATACATAAGAAACTGGATCATAACATTTCTATTTGCACTTAGGATATTTTTGAGCACTGGTGAGAGACATCTGGTTAAATAATATGAGAACACTTACATCCCTCTGTCTCAATCAACTTGGGCACCACATAAAGTAGGAAAAGAAGTCTCACCCTTTTTTTTAAACCTTAACTTTTTAATTATTATTACTTTATCTAAATTAGATAAGTTGTAGGTTTACAGAAAGTCATGTAAAAAAATACAGCATTCCCATATCCCCTTATCGTTGACACTCGCATTACTTTGGTACCTTTGTTACAATTGATAAAAGAATATAGTATCAAGTATAGTCCATAGTTTACACTATGTGTATTCTTTTAATATATATCACTCCATAATTAACACCTTGTATTAGTGTCATACATTTGTTATAATTCACTATAATTTTTGAAAGAACCTTCTTTTTTTTTTTAAGGAGGTACTGGGGATTGAACACAGTCCCCATGTTTTAACTTCTACCTTGCATTCTACTAACATACATGACCTAAAATTTCACCTTTCAACCACAATCACATTCATAATTCAGCACTGTTAATTACACTCACAATAATGTGCTACCATCACCACCATCCATTTACAAACATTTATAAAAAACTTAAATAGAAATTCTGTACAAATTAAGTAACAGTTCCCCGTTCTCTAACCCCAGCCTATCTTCTGGTTACCTATATTCCAGATTCTAACTCTGTGAGGATAGTTTATTATAATTCATTCATATCAGTGAAATCTTACAATATTTTGTTCTTTTGTCACTGGCTTATTTCATTCAGCATAATGCCCTCAAGTTTCATCCATGTTGTTGCATTTTTCAGAACTTCATTCTTTTTTTAACACTGAATACTATTCCATTTTATGTATATACCACCTATTGTTTGTTTATTCATTCATCAGTTGATGGACATTTGGGTTGTTTCCATCCTTTGGCAATTGTGAATAATGCCACTGTGAACATTGGTGTGCAAATATCTGTTCATTCAAGTCCATGCTCTCAATTCTTCTGAGTATATCCCTAGTAACAGGATTGCTGGGTCATATGGTAATGCTATATTTAGCTTCCTGAGGAACTGTCAAACTGTTTTCCACAGTGGCTACACTTTTTACATTCCCACCAGTAATGAAGGAGAGTTCCTATTTCTCAACATCCTTTCTAACATTTATAAGTTTCTTTCTTTTTAAAAATTTTTTTAAAGATTTATTTTTTTAAAATTTATTACATACCCCCCCCCTTTTTCCTTGATCTTGCTGTGTTCATTTTTGCATTCTTCTGTGTCTGCTCGTTTCCCACCGCTGCGGTGACCTGCCGAGTCAGCTCACCGTGCAGCGGCCTGCCTGCTCGCGGCGGCTTGCCCTGCTTGCAAGGGCTTATCCTGCCTGTGGCAGTTTGCCCTACCTGCGGCGGCTTGCCTTCTCAAGGCAGTCTGCCCACTCGAGGAGGCCCTGGGAACCAAACCCGGGGCCTCCTATGTGGCAAGCCGGTGCCCTACCAATTGGGCTAAAGCTGACCCCTCTTTTTAAAAATTTGAAAAAAGTAGCCATTCTAGCGGGTGTAATAGTGATTGATGTTGAGCATATTTTCATATGCTCTTTAGCCATTTGTATATACTCCTTGGAGAAATGTCCATTCAGGAAATGTCTATCTTTAAATTAGGTTGTTTCTCTTTTTATTATTGAGTTGTAGAATTTCTTTACATAGTCTGGATATTAATGCTTATCAGATATGTGGTTTCTGAGTATTTTCTCCCATTGAGCAGGTTACCTTTTCACTTTCTTTGCAAAGTCCTCTCATGCACAAAACTTTAAAATTTTAAGTAGGTCCCATTAATCCAATTTTTCTTTTGTTGCTTGTGCTTTGGGTGTAAAATCTAAGAAGCTATTAACTAACACAAGATCATGAATATACTTTGTACTCTTCTGGGAGTTTTACAGTTCTGGCTCTTGCATTTCTGTCTTTGCCCCAATTTGAGCTAATTTTTGTATATGGTGTGAGATATGGATAGCCAGTTCTCCCAGTACCATTTGTTGAAGGGAATATTCTTTCCCAATTGAGTGGACGTGGCAGTTTTGTCAAAAATCAATTGGCCATTGATGTGAGGGTCTACTTCTGAATTCTCAATTCAATTCCATTGGTCGATATAGCTATCCTTGTGCCAGTATCATTCTGTTTTGGCCACTGTAGCTTTGTAATTTGCTTTAAAGTCAGGAAGTGTGAGTCCTCCAACTTCAATCTTCCTTTTCAAAATGTTTTAGACTAATCAGGGCCACTTATACTTCCAAATAAATTTGATAATTGGATTTTTCATTTCTGCAAAGTTGGCTGTTAGGAACTTTGGTTAGGATTGCAATGAATTGGAAATCATTTTGTGTAGAATTTGACATTTTAATGATAGTCTTCCAATCCATGAACATAGAATGTCCTTCCATTTATTTAGACCTTTGATTTCTTTTAGCAATGTTTTGTAATTTTCTATGTCTAAGTCCTTTGCATCTGTTTTAGTTTGCCAAAGGGCTGCTGATGAAAAGTACCAGAAATCTGTTGGCTTTTATAATGGAGATTTATTTGGGTTAAAAGCTTACAGAACAAAGGCTATGAAATGTCCAAATCAGGGCACCATAAGAGGTGCTTTCCCCCCAAAGTCAGCTACTGGTGTTGCCACATGGTGAAGCAAGATGACCACTGATCTCTGCAGAGGTCTCATCCTTCCCCTCCAGAATCTACTGTTTCTCGGAACTCAGATATGAGCAATCATACATAAGGGCTTGTCTCTTTCTGGGCCTTAGCTCGTTAAACCTCTTGGGGGTTTCTAGTTTCCTGCAGTCCTCTCTCTCACATTGCATAATAAAATATGCTGACTTTCTTTTCCTCTCTGTCTGTCCACTTGTATGTCCATTTATATCAGACCCAGCAAGGGGGTGGAGACTCAACATGAGTCATGCCTCACTGACATAGTCCAATCAAAAGCCCAAAAACAATCTTATCAGGTAATCTAATCAAAAGCCCCTCAACTGAAGTTAATACAGTCAAAGGGTATCACACCCAGAGTTTAGTTTACAAACATAATCTTTCTCATTTTGGGATTCATAAAATAATCTCAAACTGCCACAACATCCTACAGTACCTTTATTCCTAGACATTTGATTCTTTTAGTTACTATTGTAAATGGAATGTTTCCTTGATTTCCTTCTCAACTCATTAGTTTACAGAAACACTGATGAGTTTTGCATGATGATCTCATACCCTGCCACTTTGCTGAATTCATTTATTATCTAGTAGTTTTGTTGTATATTTTTTGGATCTATTTATATAGCGAATCATTTCATTGGCAGATATTGTAAGTTTTACTTCTTCCTTTCCAATTTGGATGCCTTTTCTTTCTTTTTCTTGGCTAAATGGTCTGGATAGAACTTACAGTATAATGCTTGAATAAGAGTGGTGACACTGGACATCCTTGTCATGTTCCAAATCTTAGATAGAAAGTTATCAATCTTTCACCATTGAATATGATGTTGGCTGTGGGGTTTTATATATGCCTGCCCTTTACCATATTGAGGAAGTTTTCTTCTATTTCTAGTTTTCTAAGTTTTTCTATAAAGAAAGTTTTCTGGATTTTGCCAAATGCCTTTTCTGTATCAACTGACATTATCATGTGGTTTTTCCTCTTTGATTTGTAAATGTGGTATATTTTATTAATTTTTCTTGTTTTGAACCACCCTTGCATACCTGGGATAAAACCCACTTGATCTTGATGCATAATCCTTGTAATGAGCTGTTGTTTTTGATTTTCAAGTATTTTGCTGAGAAATTTTGCATCTATATTCAGAAGCAAAATTGGTCTGTAATTCTCTTTCCTTGTAGTATCATTATCTGGCTTTGGTATTAGGGTGATGTTGGCTTCACGGAATGAGTTAGGTAGTGTACCCTCCTCTTCAATTTTTTGGAAGACCTTGAGCAGGATTAGTATTAATTTTTCTTGGAAAAATTGGTAGAATTCACCTGTGAAGTCATCAGTCCTAAGTTTTTCCATGTTGGGAGGATTTTGATGACTGATTTCAATCTCTTTATTTGTACTTTGTCTGTTGAGGTCTTCTATTTCTTCTAGAGTCAGTGTAGGTTGTTCATGTGTTTCTACAAATTTGTGCATTTCATCCAAGTTGTATAATTTTTTGGAATACAATTGTTTATAGTATCCTTTTATGATCCTTTTTTATTTCTGTGGGGTCAGTAGTAATGTTCCCCCTCTTATTTCTGATTTTTAAAATTTGCATCTTCTCTCTTTTTCTTTGTCAGTCTAGCTAAGAGTTTGTCAAGTTCATGATCTATTCAAATATCATTTTTTGTTAATTTTATCTGCTGTTTTTAAATTCTCAATTTCATTTATTTTTGCTCTAATCTGTTATTTCTTTCTTTCTGTTTGCTTTGGGATTAGTTTGCTGTTCTTTTCCTAGTTCCTCCAAGTGTGCAGTGATGTCTTAGATTTTAGCTCTTTCCTCTTTTTAATGTATTTAGGTCTATACATTTTCTTCTCAGCACTGCTTTCACAATATCCCATAAGTTTTGGTATGCTGTTTTCTCATTTTTATTCATCTTAAGATATTTATGCTTTCCTTTGCAATTTCTTCTTTGACCCACTGATTGTTTAAGAGAGTCTTATTTAACTTCCATATAGTTGTTGATTTTCCAGTTCTCTATCTGTTATTGATTTCCAGCTTAATTCCATTACGGTGAGAGAAGATATTTTGTATATGATCAATCTTTCTAAATTTATTGAGACTTGTTTTGTGACCCAACATGTAGCCTATCCTAGTGAATGAACTCTGTGCACTTGAGAAGAATGTATATCCTGCTGTTTGTGAGTTCAATGTTACATATATGCCTGTTAGGTCTAGTTCATTTATGTTATTCAAGTCCTCTGTTTCCTTATAGATTTTCTGTTTAAGTGTTCTATCTATTGATAAAAGTGTTTTATTGAAATCTCCAACTGTTATTGTAGAGATGTCTATTTCTCCCTTCAGTTTTGCCAGTGTTTGTCTCCTGTATTTTGGGACACCATGGTTAGGTGTATAAATATTAATGATTGCAATTTCTTTTTGGTGGATTGCCCTTTTAATTATTATTTAGTGTCCTTCTTTCTTTCTTATAACAGCTCTTAAAGTCTATTTTATCTGATGTTAGTATAGCTACCCCAGCTCTTTTTTTGATTACTCTTTGTATAGAATATCTTTTTCTATTCTTTCACTTTCAATCTATTTGTGCCTTTTGGTCTAAAGTGAGTCTCTTGTAAACAACATATAGTTGGATCATGCTTTTTTATCCATTCTGTCACTCTATGTCATTTGATTAGAGAGTGTAGAAGTTTGGCAGTTTGATGTAATTATGAATTCCAAAAATAGATATTGGATCATGCTTGGAAACTGGTCTGCTAATTTGGGCATGATTAAGTTATGATTAGGGCATTAACTGGGCCACATCAGTAGGGCGTTGAGCTCCACCCCTTGGTAGGGCAGTGTATTAGTCAGCCACAGGGGTGCCTTTTGAAATATACCAGCAATTGGTCAGTCTTTATAGAGGGTATTTATTTGGTGTAGAAGCTTACAGTTATCAGGCCACAAAGCATAAATTTCTTTCCTCACCAAAGTCCACATGTTGGAGCAAGACAGCTGCCGATGTCTCCAGGGTTCAGGCTTCTGGGTTCCTCTGTTGCCAGGGCTGCGTTTCTCTCCGGGCTTAGCTTCTGTTTCCTCCACAAGTTCAGCTGTAGACCATGAGGCTTTCTACGTTTTTTGCATCTCTCCACAAGGCCAGCTGTAGACTATTGGGTGAATGGCTCACTTGTCTTCTCCTGGAGTGCTCCTCTCCAACATCAGAACTGCTTCTCAAAAATCTGTGGCTCAATTGGTAGGGCTCCAGTTTACCACATGGAAGGCCCTGGGTTCAGTTCCCAGGGCCTCCTCGAGCAGGCAGACCACCTAGAGAAGGCAAGCCGCCACAGGCAGGGCAAGCCCCCGCGAGCAGGGCAAGCTGCCGCGCGGTGAGCTGACTCTGTGGGTCGCCACAGCGGGGGGAGACAAGCAGACACAGAAGACGCAAAAATGAACACAGCAAGAACAAGCAGAAAGGGGGGATATATAATAAATAAAAAAGAAATCTTTAAAAAAAAACTGCTTCTCAAATCTGCTGCCTTGCTTTTTACATTTGAGACCACACCCACCAAGGGGCGGGGCTCCTCACCCTATTAACATGGCCCAGTTAATGCCCTAATCATAAACCAATCATGCCCAGATGAACAGATCAGTTTACAAGCATGATTCAATTTATATTTTTGGAATTCATAATTAGATAAAACTGTCAAACCATTACAGGCAGGAATCAAATATAAAAGACATGGCAAAGAACAGAGTTGGAGCAGTTTTGATGTTGGAGTTCTGGTGAGGAAGGAGAGAAGGCCCTGGGATAGAGATGAGCCATTCACCTGAGAGGTCCCAGTTGACCTTGTTTTGGTCAGCCAAAGGCGTGCCCCTTGAAAATATACCAAAGATTGGTCGGTCTTTATAAAGGGTATTTATTTGGGGTAGAAGCTTACAGTTACCAGGCCACAAAGCATAAATTTCTTCCCATACCAAAGTC